>JAOBAT010109390.1:0-14747 GCA_026413305.1 Hydrozoanthus tunicans
TCTCAAATAAAACTCTTTAGTTAAGTCTGGGTCCATATCAGCAGCCCAAGTTTGATAATTCCGTCCATGAATTTCACACCAAGCTTTAGTTTGATAATTTCCACATTTTTGTTTACTCGCGCGCCGCCATTTTGAAATCTGACGGAAAATAGGATACACAGTTAACAGTTTTTTATTAACCACTTTAAGTTACAAACTTATTTTCTATTCATAAGTTTCACAAACGTGGAAGACATAGGAAACAGCCCATAGGGGTTGACGAGTTCCTACACCTTACCTTAGTTTTTTATATAAAAAAGCAAGCGATTGGTTAACATCACAATTCGGCTGTTTGCTTGGCTGTCTATTCAGCCTTTGTAAATAATGTTTAACTTACATGTACGCTAGCAAGAAGTTCTCAGAGAATAGTCCGTTGTCGATGTGAGTCAGTTGATTCGATGCAAGCATCCTGTTTATACGCCCAAAGAGTTGTATAATCAAGTTGTTCTTGATTTTGTATCTGGAGGCACTTGTTTTTTAGTTTTGGATATTACTGTGCTGAAAAGTTTGGGATCAATTTCTTAAGCATTAAGGTGCCCATGACATGTAAATGACTCCTTGACAGCTAAATGGTCCAATGTTCATGGCAATTAAGAAGATATAGCTAATTGAGGTTGTCAACACTTCTGACGTTTGGTCGTCTTTATTGCTCAGTCAAAAACTGCATTAATGTCTCGTGGCATTTGCCTTTGCGATATCAAGCGCATGGAAAACCAATGTGTTGATATGAGGCAATGATTCGACATCGACGAAAAAGCGAAAGGGAAAAGTGAAAATGCGTTGAGCAATATAGAGAGAAAAAATAAATGCATCAAAGGGAATAGACAATTTTTACACTTTTTGAAAGAAAAAAAAACAACACTAAAAGCAACAAAAGCTTGTTTTTTACAAGTAGCACGGCTTCAAAATCTTTTTGCGCCTATATTAAAAACGAAATTAATTAAGAGATGAAAAAATCCCAAAGCTAGCTTTCTCCTTATGTTTGTGAGCAAATCTGCCTTTGTGTTTGTGCAAAATATGGTAAACGTCATTGATTTTGGAAGAAGGGAAAACATTTTCACAAATGTGTTGGAAGAAAAAAACTCACAGCTTTTGTAGTTCTTTAGTGGAGTGGAAAATACCAACTGGTAGGCTCTGTAGTTTGTTGTAAGACATGTATCTGGTAAAGGAACAATCATGTTATTACGATAACTTCACTTTCACTTTGTTCTTTTTTACAAGTTGACAATTACATAATATTTTGTAGATTCCATCTGAAAATAGCGTAACTGTGCTAGTCTAGGCAGGTGGAGTAAAATGATTTACTTTTTTTCCTTCCGTTTATCCTTGTATTTGTCTTCCTGCATGTTTCGCTATAATGGTCCTTTTCAGATCATGTACTTATTTACGAATTTGTCTATCAATGTCTTTTCTGCTGTCGAGGTGTCGGTATGGGAGTCACAAGAAAGCGCAAAGCAAGTTAAAACCAATATATAAATAATTTTTTGAATTTATATTAATTTTCGGAAAGTGGTTTCAAATCCAGACAATCACACCTAACTCTCATGTTGCAAGTCACATGGGACAACGGGGCGTGGCTAATCCGCATTCCACCCGTGACGCCATCAAGGGGCGTGGCTATTCCGCATGCTCCCGAACCCCTCTAGCTTCTTATACTACCTATCCTTAATAACGATATTATTTGCGAGCTACACAACGTTTGAAAAAGGTGGAGAAAAATCAAAGACTATATTGTTGTATAAACAAACGTTGAAAAATGAAGAACATTTTTTGACAGAATTTTTTTTCTTGCTATCGCACTTAAGATTCTTACATGGTATGTAAAAGATATTTCGATTTGAATATGTCCTTTGGTAGCCACTCTAAGCCACTAGACTCCATTTTCCTGTAAAAGAAAATGTTAAATCTACTGTAGACAGGTGAAGTTGAAAGAACTAAATACAATAGGAATTTGACTGCACAACAGATCTAACTGAACAATACAAGAATTACTAGTACTGACGAATTATTTCGATTGAGTTTTAGTATTTGTTTGTATCAATATAGTTCCTAACAGCAAGAAAGGAGGTGGAAGACCAAGAAAAAGCTTCAGGAAGGAATTGGCTGCAGTATTAGAGAAGAGGGTTGACGTTCGCATGTGTTCAATTTAAAGAAACACATTTTCTAGTACATTGTAAAGAGCTAAGCATGTGATATAGATTCGTTTGAATATGTAAGTTTCTTAATATCTAACAAACTGTTTAAGAATAAACAGATGAAAGGAAACAAGTGAAAAGGGGAGTAGGAGAAGATACAATAATGAAGAGGAAGCAGGAAAAGAAGAGAAAGATGACTACAAATTATAAATAAAGAAAATAATAATAAAAATAATGCTAATAAAGATAAAAATATTAATAATAATAAAAAGAAGAAGAAGAAGAGGAGGAAGAAGTATAGGACAAGAAGGAGGGAGAATAAGAAAAAAAGAATAGGGAGAACAAAAGGGAAAAAAGTAATTTAAGAAAGAGAAGAAGATTTTTTGGACAGGAAGGAAGAGGAAGAAGAAAAGAGAAGCTAACCTAAATATTTTCTCGAGCAAAACGACCAACTAGTACGGTGCGTATCTCTTGCTTCTGTAGTTTTAGGCGGAGAGTCTTGGCTCCCCTGAACAGGACACAAATCCACCACAGGTTAGTCCCCAGCAGAGCTGGTATTAATTTTATACAGCTGAGTCGACTGGAAAATAGTCTGGTAAAGTGTATTGTTCGAGGACCAACACAGACGTGGTTCGACCGGAGCTCGAACTTGCGACCTTAAGACTACGAGACGAACACGTTAACCGCTTAGCTACTGTGCCGCCGATAAAATGAAAAGAGAGAAGAAAGAGTAAAAGAACGGGAAGAAGAAGAAGAAGGTGAAGAAGAAGAAAAAGAAGAAGAAAAAGAAGAAGAAGAAATAAGAAAGAAAAGGTAGAAGAAGAAGTCGGAGGGCAAATAAATGATAGATTGTAAAAATGCATCGGGACCTACAGTTCACGCAGCGAAGTACAGGCTTGAAAAGTTTTATTTGGTAGTGTTTTCAAATGGTTTCTTTCGAGTATTCTAGGGAAAAAAGATGTAGGGATGATCATAAATCGAGACACTACATACGCTTTATTGATGTGTACATAAATCAGTATGAAAGCGTTGCTAATAGTTACCGAAAATTTATTAGATGATTTTGAAATCTGATAATTAAGACTATTGCCAATTTGGATAGAGCCGTAAGGAGGAATTCAATAATTTTATTGTTATTACTCCACCTACTGAATTAAAGTGTTGCGTGCATGCGTGCATGTACGTTTATATAAAGGTTTGTATGGCTAACACACTGAGTTAGCAGAGATCGTTCGTTTGAGGTTTTGAAAACAGAACTCACTTGTGAAGACACTTGTAACTGCGTTACTTTGTTAATATCCCCAGTCTCAAAGTTAATCTACCCTCAAAATCTACACTCGAAATCTATCTTCAAAACCTACTAGTGTGAGTTTAGGTTAATGAAATAAAAAGCAAGCTCAAACTCCAAGAAGTTCTGATTTTGTCTCAAACGTAATTATCCTGCTTTGGTTTTACTAATTGTCAGTGTAAACTGACAATTTTTGAAGTCTCATTTAGGTAGCTAGGAACACTAACAGACTTCCAATTCTTGAACATCTAAAAAATGCGTTTGTGCTTATTTGGGCGATGTTGTTTCTTCCAAGATTCCTAGTAAAAGACAAGTTATTTGAGTTACACAAACGTCTTTTATAGATAAAATTATATCCTTTCAGCATTTTTGTTAAAAATACCCTATGCATAGGCATTATGAAGATAAATATATCCCTAACTTATTTACTCTATCTTATTCTTATTTAAGTATATTTTTAAAAAAAACCATAGCTAGCTTACGAGTTGGATAAAATTGAGTCACTTGAAATGTATTTTCTATATTAAAGTCGATTCGAAGATTTTTTACTGAAAAATGATTTTCGATACATTATTCATAACATTTTACGACGCCCAAAATAACAGTCTGTTCCTAAAATAGGAAAATGCAACAAGTATCCAACTATCGGAACTAATAAAGGAATCTTTAGAGCATTTAGAAATGTCTAGCGTCTAAGGTAACCATAGGTTTTCTAGTTCGCGCGGCACATTAATAGTTTCAGCTTATGTATTTTTCTCTTATTAAAATATTGAGAAAGAACAACTGAAAATCGAGCGTAAATGTTGACACAGATTCAACAAAAAATGACAACCAGAATAACCAATAAAACAAAAGTAACACCAACACCAGCACTCGTCCTCAGACGAAAAACCAAAATAAAACATGTTTTAAGCCTTATCTTTTACGTTAAAACTAAAGAATACTTTATTGTTCATTACGTTTTACAGGCTAATGAGGTATAGTATTGGAAGGGTATTTTTGTTAGCCAACAAACTTACAATTTTAACAAGTTTATCAACCCACCAAATGTTTCACCATCTAAAACAGCAAGAACGTTGTCCTGAAGAAACCTACAAAATTTCAGAACGCAGAGTAAAGCTAGTTGGACCTCATTTTGCAGTCTGGTAAAATAAAGACTGGTTGGTATTCCAATTTATTGGAACAACGAACTTCTTAAATCTTAAAAAGTTTTTTTCGTTAACCATAGAATGTGTCTGGGTTTATGGGGTTCTTTGTCAATGCTGTAGATCAGCGAAACTTGATTATACCCCGTTCCAGTGGTAAGGCCTCACTTACATCAATAACTTTCATGTTGTATTCACTCCAGGCTTGGGCGAGCGGTACTGTCCTTAAAATCTCACGACCAAACTCCCGGCTGGCCTCGTAGCTCAGTTGGTTAGAGCGACGTAGACCTGTTTCGTAGGTCGTGAATTGAAATCCCATCGAGGTCAGAGATTTTTCTCTTTTCTTTGTGTGGATTTGATGCTGTAGATCAGCGAAACTTGGATTATACCCATTTCCTGTGGTAATTAAGGCCTCACTCGAATCTACAGTTGTGTTTTATCTGATATATTAGTAGACTGTAGCCAAAAAAAACCCCTTTCTTTGTAATTATTGTTTTTTTTTGTTTTTGTGGATCTATCTCATTGAAAAACAAACAGTGTTTTTGTGAAACTTCTTCCCCCAACTTCGGTATGCAAGACAGTACGGAAACATAAACTTACAAATATCTCAGATTTGACAAGCCGGTAAATGCTTCTCGATGCAAATCAGTAAGAAAGTTATTTGAAAGATACCTGTCAGAAAAGAGAGTAGAACATTTTATTAACAACAACAACCAGTAACGGGTGCATTACTGATCATACCAAAAATTTCAAGGCTGCAATTAATGTATGTACTAAAATTAATAACAAGTGGTTAAAACATACTGAAAATGAGAAGTACGCTTTTACTTTACATTTCTCTCCAATACATTTTTTTGTTTTGACATAACTTTCAAAGTTGAAATTATTATAGAAGGCAAACTTATACAGTTTTGATAAAACCAAACGCTCTAAAACTAAATGCTCTAAAACATTTGCACTTATTAACACTATTAATACTATATAAATAATGAAAGAACCTGATTTTGGATGATAGCCGACAATCGCTTATAAAACGGTTTAAAACTGGAACCATTGATTTTGCTCGTATATGTATATATCAGTAAGCAGTATACACCATGTACATGTTCTGGTGTAAAGTTACAGCACACCATGAAAACAAACAAGGAAAGTAAATGTAAGTACAGCACAATAGTTTAGATGGCAATCACCTGGGAGAAGAGAGCAAGGAAGATCGAAAGATACATAGGGAAGGATGATGGAGAAGGACCAAGGCAAATTTTGGGGAAAACAGCTTAAGTTGCACGGAAGATAAAGAAGGAACTTTATCAGTGCCTGTGCGACACATGATGATGACGATGATGATGATAATAAAATGATGATGAAGGTGTTAATGATGATGACGATGACGAAATCAATCGCGCTCCATTCTTTACGATTCCAGCTATCAAATGTTCACAGATCAAAGGTTTTTTTTATTAAAATGGAAAATTAGTCATTAGAAAAAATATTTGAGTTTGAGTAGGGTGCTATTCAATCAACTGAACGCAAGAAGTTGGGTTAGGAGCGAATTTAAATAAGGATGAAGTGCAGAGTTTACACACCAGTATAAAGTCTTCGAGTCTCAGGTTTTTGGTACCTTAGTTACATATAAAACTATGTCTCGTTTAATACTTACAGCTTGTCCAAATTTTTCAGACCGACAAAGGTGTTGTTGGTTAAGTTCTTTAGCTTATTATTATCCAGATATCTGGAAAAGTCAATTTACGCTTCTTGCTTTATACAACTGAAAGAACAAAGACTTTGTACTTTATGATCCATAACGCGTGGTTATTACTGTCTGTTGATTATAAACAGTATTGTCTTCCATCGAAGGTGCACATCTCTGCTCAACTAAACTGTATACATATGATATATTAGAATTTTGACATTTTTCTTAGATAACGTACTGACTGCTTTTATCCTAACGTCATCTCATTTTTCTAAGCAAGTTTGATTTCGAATGTAGTTTTTATTGTTGGCGAGCGTAAAACGATCGTTCTTTTTGGTTAGAAGTATACATAGAATCTGAAAACGATATAACTAGGGATATATACTAAAAACGTTTCTTACAGATGAAGCCCTCACGCCCTCTCTAACGTCATTTATTTAAAAAAAATATGTAAAGAGTTTGTTTAGAAGTTACTACGGTAATCAAACAGCAAATAAGATAGTTTTTACCAATTCAAAAAATGAAATTCCTAAGCTTTTACTTAATTAGCAAAGCTAATTTTTTTGCCAGTTCGAAAGAAAACATTTTTACCAGGTTAGTTTTAGGTAAATATGGCCTTTCTAATTCTTTATGGCAGAGCTCTAAAGACCGTGGTTTGCTAAAGAGTGAGTATAAAAATATTCAGTTTTTTGCATTTCTCAAATTGCTGAAAACGCACTACTATTCATTGAAACCTGACACATTTGCTCGAAGTTCATTGCCAACAAAGGAAGGGATTCAATATTGTAAGCACTTATGGCTGCAAAATAGGTATAGAGTACAACCTTCCAGAGAAGTGTGAATGCTTGAGGAGAAACGAGTTTAGTTCGAAACGCGCGAGACTAGCGCTCAACGCGTGAGACTTGAACACGTCACGAATTGACCTGATTAGGGTCTTGAGCACTTTCTCTTCTTGTTTCCCGCCGAAAATATCTTTCTCCAGTCTATCCATAATAATTGACAACATAAAGATGATGCACGACCGAATACTTTTTAAGAATAAAAATAAACTGGTTCTAGTTTTAAAACAAGTTTATCAATCATTTGTTTGCCTAATTAATATAAATCAAACTCCAGCAGGTCGCAAGGGAGATTTAGTTTTTCACCAGGTTCATCAAAATTTGATCAGTTTTTTTTCCAGAGTTGTTTAGGGCCGAGGTTTACCAAAATCTCACAAGGTTGGGTTTCGCCAGGTGTGCTAAATATGAAGACGTGTCTATCATTACCTAACATTAAACTCGTTTATACTATTAGGTACACCTTGTTTGATGTCTAACTTGGCTTATAATTCAAATTGCTCTTCGCTACGAAATCAAACAACTCACTTACAGTTGTTGAAGATTTCCTATTCCTTGAAAGCAGCTCTGCTCCAGTTCTTGCAACTCGTTCCTTGAAATGTACCTTAGGATACATTATCAATAAGTGCTAGTGTGTGTTGAAAACTAATGTTAAAATAACAAGCTTGCTGTTGTAGAATGAATAGAGTTGGAAAGATATAATGGATAATGTAATAGTGATGGAATAAAGAGCTTTCAAATAGACAAAGCCCTTTAGAGAAAATGATAAAAGTGTTTACTAAGGCATCTTGGTAGATAAAAGGCAAAAGAAGAAGGTTTCTACCAGTTCAAGAATTAAAATTCTTTAGCTTTAACGTTTCAAAGATGCTTTCCCTTACATTTCAATGTACCGGTATGCAAGACTAATAGATTTAAGATCAGTTTTATTCAGTTATAGTTATAACGTACAAATATTCACAAAAAATGCGAAATTAAGAATAAGAGTTCTCAAAACAGTTTTTATTTTAAAAAGTAAACCTTAATTTCATTTTGCTATAGTTTTTATTATTTGACAACTCGTCTCACAGTTGATTGCCGTATTGCAGCAAGTACCAAGACATGGAATGTAAAGTTTGAAAAAGAACAGTTCTTATCGTTGGAGTAAAGATTAGCAACATTACCTGGAATTAAACTATACCACTAATTGATCTACTGGCATGGATCAGTAGGTATTATACTCTTGCCTAGAATTAATGCATTCCAAAAAACCACAGGTTTCTTCAAGGATCCATTTTGATCGTCAAAAGCTTTCATTTTTAAGGATGTATGTTTTACACGGAAACGGAACCACGATGAAAAGTGAAGGGAAAGTTATCTTTCATTTTGCTTTGAATTTTCGATTCATTCTTGAATTCCTATTTTCCGATCGATTTTAAATTAAAATCATATTAAGATTGTGACGTACAGTCAAACATTTCTTTCTTTTTCGCTGTTATAAATGTTGTAATACCTTATGTTTTCTAGTTTGTTTGGTACTTACAGATACACCAAGTTTTTCAGGCCAATAAAAGTACCAGCTCTTAAGACAGGCAGCTTGTTACCAGCCAGATGTCTGAACGAATCAAACTATATTGTAGAAAATGTAACAAGAATACTTCTTAACGGGCAATGCCAAGTTTGTTTTACTCCCGGCAGGTAGAAGTTATTATTCTATTATTAACTTTTTAGAACTTTTAGAACAATACTCTATATATTAAAACTGACACATTTGCCTGTACATACTATTCAGTATGACTGAAATCTGTACATGGACAGTATGTAGGCTGTGACAGGGTTGAGTAAAGGTATGAACTCGACAAAATGGTCTAAATATAAGTGACCCGCCTTTGAGCGAAAAATCTTTAAAACCCGTTTGATGTTGTTCAGAAGCTAGTGTGTGCGTACCCAATGCTTTCTGCTCATGCCAAGTATAAAAGTGAATTTAGCCTGGTTCACAGTAGTGACATACACACACACACACACACACACAAGCACTAGCATAAGTTATCGGTGTTCACACACGTGAAACAAGCAAAAAAAAAAAAATACGCATGCGCAAAAGGACTGGTGACGAAATGCTTATGTCTGTTTCACGGATGTTCACACTGGCGAAACTAACGACATAAGCATAAGCTCAAACACAAGCACAAGAGATAAGCTTGTGCTTATCTCACAAGTGTGAACCAGGCTTTAAGGCTAAAATCGGAAAAATGGACTTTTTTCCTAATTTGTTTTATATTGTTTGCTGCTATTGTTAATAACCTTAAAGTGAGTGTAAAAGGCTTTAGTAATTGTAACTTACAGTTTTCTTAGTTTCTCCATTCCAAAAAAGCTATTGTTAAGAATCGAACGCAAATCGTTGTTCTCTAGGTATCTTAAAGAAAACGTCTCTTTGATTTAAGTAGCTCGTTCATTCCAACGCTATGATAAATCTGCAGCCACTTAGCTTGTTAACTAAATGTTTGGTCTTAACTAACATTCCCTGGAAAAGAAATAGGTACATTGTTTCTTTTTTAATAACCCAAACGGAAATGATTTTTTCGGATACCATTTTAGATAAAACTAAATTAGAAAATAATAGCAATTAGAAACACGCGCTCTGATTGGCTGAGAAATATTTTCTAAATATCATTCTATATGCAAAATATGAATGAGGTCATGCAAAAATTAAAACATTTTCGTTAAGAAAAAAGTCGATGTAGTTGTTGTTATATTTTGAAAACTATTTTCTACAAGGAAAAAAAAAACATTGTTTTTTCAAAATTTTCGCCCTGTTTTCTCTCAACAATTTCTCGTGTTCGGCCGCGTTTGGCATATTTCTTAAACTTAATACGTTGTTTTTCCCCTTTAATAGAACGATGTTCTGACAGTTTCAACAGTTTATCAAGTGTTCGCTAATTGTACGTTCTTGTTTCACAGAGAAAGAAGACTATAGTCTTATAAGAGGAAAACAAGTTTTCGTTGACAAACCCCTGTTTTGGATCACGAAACAAGGCTGAAATTGTAACAATACTCGGACTTTATAGTTGATGACGTGTTCTTTCCTTAGATTGGTAATATTATCTGCCGAGGGCGAAGCCATAATTATCTCGCGCACGGTGATTATACAACGGCCTCCACCAATGAGAGCAGCGTAAACTCTATATATTAACCTGAGTAACTTTGCTAATATGATTTATTAGAAAGATACTTATGAAAAACCAGGTATTTTCTTTATGCTAAAAGAAAACCATATTTTCATCTTTCACGTTTGAGGATATTGGTGTCGCCATGGTCACGATCATGATTAGCCAATTACAAAAGAGCTTTATGCTCAGGCGCGCGGTTCGGGTTCTTTTAAAAACATTGTGATTCAAGTAGGAGTTTGGTCAGTACTGAACTTACATGGCCATTTGGGATACGCGTTTTATCTCTCGTGTTCAGCACTTGAACATAAAATTCGTTTATTCAAAACTGTCAAACCCAAATTTGTATTTGTATGCTATTTTTGTTATTAACCTGCGAATTACTATATCCCTCTATACAGATTGATGTACACACATTCGCGTGTCTCTATACTTACAATTCATAAGACAATCTTTGGGAAGCGAAAGTGTTAGAAGTGATTTGTTTAATCTTGTTGTTGGTCAAGCGTCTGTTCCAAGAAAAATGAATCTTGAGATTAAATCTATAAGATTTCTTTACCACCTGATTGAAAAAAAAATTTCACAGTTTTCATAACTCGCGTTACATCTTCTTAGAACAATGCAATTTTTCGACTAAAGATAAAGTTGCTGCCAAAAGAGAGCCTGTGTTAGAATTTGGCTCAGTTTTGTACCTTTTTTGGGTTATTGGGACAAAAAAGAAGGTTCTAACGTTAAAGTACAACACTATCTAGAACTCTAGGGTGTGTTGCCCTGAAATACAAGTTTTAAGACGTTAAGGGCTTGAGCTCTGAAACATGCTGTATTCATTTGCTGGATTTATGAACGGTGCTTATGCCACGGTGCCACTCAACAAGAGTTTAAAATTGATTGAAACTCTCTGTCTTATATATGAAGTATTTTTCATTTTTTATTTAGATATTTTATTTTTGCCAATTATACCAACTCAATGTCTTTTCCTAATAAAAGTCCTTTCCCAATCCTCTTCCGAGCAAAAGTTTTTTGTTTTCTATCAGTCCTTCTTCTCTCCCAAAAACCTTGCTTGCTTTACCACATGAATGAAATAATTATTAAGGCTTTTAAATTCCTTATGAAAAATACATAGTTTAAATGGCACTGATCAGCACTTATATTAATGATAAATCTATTAGACTATTCATTAACATAAGTAAGAGTTTGCTCATAATACATTTTAGTCAGGCGGCCCAAGTCCCTGAATGTTTCTTGTTCCATGAAAGGGATTGAGTTGTATGCAAGATCCCTGTACCAGTAAAAAAAACAATCAAAAGCGTTTTATTCACATTGCTTTTATGTTATTTTTTATGGCTTTACGATTATCTTTCTTGTTAATTTAACATATTAAAATACTTATAAATTTATTAGTGCTCTCTCCAGGGGAAGTGAAAGACTTTCATCCGCTTAACACTACAGAAACCGAAGATAAGCGCCTGCCTTATGAGCCACTTAGGCTCGAGAAAGGATTTAGCTTTATAAATTTTAAAACCGTTCTTGATGGAAGGCTCATTATCGAACCATTCCTGCATTGTATTCTAGTGAAAAACTACAGCGCAATTCTCATTTAAAAGTTAAGAATTGGTTCTTTTTGTTAGAAGAGTCAAATAATGGCTTCGCTTTGCAACACTTTTTTTCAGCTTGTATAAAATTTATCTGCCACATAACATGGTCTGAGTGTCAGAATAAGTTGGGAGAAATTGAAATTTGGTCGGAAGCATCGGAAAACTTTTGAAGTATACCAGCGATCAATTAGCGCCGAGTATTTTTGTCCTAAGTTTTTTGATATCCAATCAAATCAAAGTTACTTAATTGGCCTCTACGTTATAAAAGGGGAAAACAAAACTTATACTCCTTTTATTATTTGCCTTTTTTATCTGACAAACTTACAAATATTTGAGGCTTGTCAAATCAGCTAGGGCGAATCTTTCGACTTTCCTTATACCATTTCTGCTGAGAAATCTGCAAAAAAGCGGTCCCACATATAAATCACACAGCCATACTAAATGCCGCAAAAATAACCAGGCAATAACCTTGTTAAAACAGTTTGATAAACAATGAAACGTTCTGGCGTTTTCGAAATGTAGTCCTCTTACTGAGCAAGAGAGGCTGATAAAGTCAAGCAATAACTGATTGATGTGTAAGCAAAAAAAAACCCCAAACAAATAACATTCTATAGAAGCATCAATGCAACCAAACATCAAACCAAATTTTTAGTTTCTTTCTTGGAATTTTCACCTGAAAAAACTAGTGAGATGTGTAAAATATGAGCTGCATGAGCACGGATACACGTGTTTTTTTTTAATGCAATGTTTAAGAGTACGCCATAGATATATTGCTCGCTGCTGGCCTACGACATTAAATATTTTTCTACTTCATTGGATAGAGCTTTCTAATTGAGGAACAGCGGTGAAAAATGTTTTTCAAAATTTTCTATCCTATTTTCTAAAGTTTGCTGCCGATTCATAACCTTTGGATAAATTTAAGTTAAACTTGGGCTGATGATATATCTCGAGGTATTCTTAAGAATAGCTACTAATTATAATTTTCGCTCAAAGGTTAAGGATCGACAGCAGATTTCAAACAATGAAAAATATGTCTGACCAACTACTGACGTCATCAGTTGAAAACAATTATGCTAAAATTAAAAGGCATTTTGGTTAATACTTCAAGTTATTTTCTATAATGAAGAAGGCTAATAAAAAAGGCGCTCCTTTTCGATCCCTTTTATACGTTTGGTGATCATGACGGCCTATTAACTCAATCTTTATTTGCTTTGTATTTGATATTAGGGGAATTAGTGATCCCTTAAAATGAAAATCTCAGCAAAATACGGCTTGTTCTTGAATATCATCATTCTCTTGGCATGTTTTGAGGTGTTTGTTTTTAAATTGATGTCGCGGATTCTGTCACAGAATGGCGCTTGCATTCTCCTGTGCAATCCCGACAGAGCTTGAGCTTGAAATTGTTGGTGTCTTGCGTTAAAAAACGGTCTCAGGTTTTTCATTGCTTTCCACGCAAAGTATCAGGCTCGTTTTTTAAAAAGGGCGGTCTCGGCAGCTCGGACAGTCATAAAATGACTACACTCCACCAACGTATCCTAAGTGATACATTCAAGTTCACTTCAGTGCAACAAGAACTCTTTTAAGCCAACCCCCCCCCATGTGTTGGCAAAGAAAAGAATATCAATTATTTGTTAATTTTTTGAAGTCTGTACAATTAAAGTTCAAACGATAAATTGTTTTAAGGTTATCTTAACTTACAAGCTTTGAATCTTGGGTGAAAAGACAAACGTCCAATTGCGCAAAACCAATAGTTTATTTCTATGAAGTTTCCTGAAATTGAATATAAATGCAGAAATCGATCAAAATTGAGTATGAATATGTCATTACTGCAGTATTCAACAAAGAAAGAATTCTGATGGCTATCACTTTTATACTAAATCTATCATGGATAAAATCTCGAAAGGAAGAAAGCTGCATAATGCTCATCATAGAAGCTTGGAATAAATGCTTAAATGACAAGATTAACTGACTGTTTTGATTACTAGAAAACTTTTAACATGATACTTTCTTGGGAAACTCCCCTAAAAAGAGCTAGACACTGTTAATAACAAACACAGCATTATTGTTGCATCAGTTTATTAAAAGTCACAGTGAGATACCAAAAATTACTGTAATAAGCACTAAAATTAACAGTTATAGATACCAAAAATAATTGTAGGATATCAAAAGTAACTGTTAGATACCCAAAATAACTTTAAGATATCAAAAATAACTGTTGCATGCCAAAAACAACCGTTAGTTACCAAAAACAACTGCAAGACACCGAAAATAACTGTAAAACGCCAAAAATAAACGCTAGAATTAAAAAAACTGGAAATACATAAAAAAGGAGTTAGACATAGAAACAATTGTATGATATCAGAATTAACCGTTAGAATGTAGAATAACCAAAATGTATTGTCCGGTACCAAACGCTTACAGTGTTGTCAGTTGCGTCAATCCATAAAAAGCGCTCTTGTTTATATTCGTTATTCCGCTGTTAGAAAGGTGGCTGTGTGACATAGAAAGAAAATACCCAATATACCATAGTTAAAATTATCATATATTAATGTAAGTATGTGTAATATCAATAGTCTATCAGTGTAAGTAATGTGTTTTCTTTTGCAACTTGTTAGCAAATTAGTTAGTGCAATTAGAGAACAATTGTCAAATGAAAAAGAGCTCGTTTTGTTTACTTCGAAAACTAAAACTACTCTTAAACTATAACTAAATACTTTCTCGACCCTAAGTAGCTCATTAAGCCGGTGCTTGTAATTGATTTTCGTAGTGCTTAGCAAATAAGAGTGTCTGACTCCCCACTGACAAGACAGTAATCCATCGCAGCAGAATTGGTACTCATTGATACAGCTGAGTCGACTGGAATAAGTCAAGTAAAG
>JAOBAT010109401.1:0-14746 GCA_026413305.1 Hydrozoanthus tunicans
CCCCCCCCCCCCCCCCCCAGGCTTAGCAGCCATAGGCACGTAATTGTTTCTTCATTATATGAAGCATCTCTGAACAGCCTACAGTTATAAAGAGCGAGCTTGATTGACAGCCCTACAGGTTCAATCTCGTCTCATCCCTAATGATTCGCATATTAAGAATTCAACTGTCACCTAAATTTTTTTAGAACTCGGGGGCTTAACATTAAACATATTTTAAATAACACCTATCTAATACTATCACTATTAATTCCAATACGAAAAATACAATGAATGTTTCAATCCATATAAGTATCGAATTAATTGACAATAAATTCGTAGAATTAAAGATCTCGATAATACAAAACAGTTGCAATTTGTTTTCTCCTAAAATTGATTCAATACATCACTGTTCAATGATGAAACTCGCCAAACAAGCACAAGCGCAAAGAACTTCCACTAATGTGAGTCACAAGGAAAGCATCAATTCAAAGAGTTCCGCTTTATAGTTTTCTACCTTTCATAGGAAACATTTTCCACATATTCTGCGTGTTTCCCCAAACGAGAATCCATAAGTAAAAATTGACTATTAAAGTCAGGGGAACTAAAACCTTGCTTAAAAGGCAAAGTTTAAGAAACGATAAGCAATTCTTACCAACATGAAATAATAATAAAGTTTTGCAAGCTGACTTTCTTTTGATCTGGAGTATCTTAAGTAACGATCCGAGTAAGAACTAGAGAGTTCAAATGCAATGGAATGCAGAAAGGTGCTAACTGCGATATTGTTAAACCGTTAATCACATTGGCCAAACTTTGAAAATCGACCATATCTTCATAAAAAGTTAATTTATTTCTTTCCAAATCATTCAATCATTCCCTTCAAGTTGAAACATTTTTGTTTTTAAATTTAAGAAAAAATCCATGTGGGGAACATCACAAACTAAAACGTTTTCTTTGCTTATGTTTTGGAGCTCTATGAATGGCTAAATTATTATAGCACAAAAGAAACATTGCTTTAAACAGAATTTACAGCTTTTTGCTTTATAATTATGTTGTACACTATTTGATGCATTCTCAGTACAAAAATCTAAACTTTCTGGTCTGGGAAAAGCGAAATGCCACAGAACAGTGGGAGATACTTTAGTTTTTACTCGGACCATTATTCGAAATAGACAGGCTTATCAAGCAAAAGTGGTCTTTGAAGCTGGTAACGCCTCTTCCGTCCGGGTGTGAGAAAAATAATACATGCAGATACTGAGTCATGTCCTGTAAAATCTACGAGCGCTGGGTTTGTAAGTCGGGTTTGGAACTCTGGGATTACTGGGGCAAAAGGTAAAATAAAATAAGACTTTGTCATAACAACGATAGCAGCGAAACTATATTTCTTTCGTCTACATTCAAACTTACCCGGTTAGCCTCGCCTTTGAATTAAAAATATCAAAGAATATGTTACTCAAAGCGAGGCTCGGAGGTAGACAAAAAAGTATTAAAATCGCTGCAATATATTAGAAAGGTCTAGTTAGATACTTCTAAACACCTTACAAAAAGCAAAGTACAGCAACCTAATAAGTATTTTCCTATTTTGTAGCAAGCCTGGTGCCTTAATTTGTTTAATACTTAGTCTTCATCACGCTAACTATACCAGCGGCAAAGTGGTTTCAGCTTAGCATTGAGCACCTAATACAAGCTTTGACATAGTTGATGGAAAGTTCTTCCTGATTCAAGAGCCTGCAGTCGACACGCTGTCTGAAAGATGTCTACGCCCTCCGTTCTCGCGCTGCTGGAGTGAGACCAACTTCTCAAAGCAAGTTATGCAGACACGGACTGGGTCGTAAAGCTGTTCATTGGGTACTGGGAGGGCGTTGTCAGAACACGTGCTGCAGAACACGCGACCACAGTTCCTACAAAGAAAGCCACAAAAATAATCAGTCACCAAAACTCTTTCTGAAGACTAGAGGCAGTTGTAAATATTCACATGTGCACTGAAACAAAACAACCCTTTTAAAAAAAACAGTGGTACTAACAAAGTAACAAACATTAAATAAAATTGAAAATGCGATTACCAATTCTCCCAAGTCCTATGCTCGTGGTACTTTAGTAATAAACAAATCTCTCCTGAAGTTAAAACATCCCGATGGAACAACTAAAAAATAATACACTGGCCGAACAACAATCCCTTATAAACAAATACAAAGGAAACGCTCGTCTGTTTTTGTTCCACAAACTTTCAATATTACAAGCACCTTTACCACATCAAAACTAGCAATTCCCCCCTCTCTCGTTAGGTGCATTTTCTTCTTCATTACAACGAAACAGATCCTTGGACCTTTTTTGGTTCGCTTTTCTACAAAATTCTTACTGGACAGAAAACGGGCTGGATAGAACAGTAGCCGATGGCGATCTTGCGTCGAAAAGCGTCTTGAAGTGGATTCCAACTTTGAAGATTATCTTCACTTGCTGTCTTTGAAGACAAGAGTCGATGGTCATCTGGCAATGACACAGTCTTGAAGTGCAATTCGTCTTTAAAAACTCCCTAACTTACTGTCCCTAATGAGAGGAACAGGTGGTCATCTGGAATTGAAAACACTGTCGTGAAGCGAAATGCCACCTTCAAAGTTCCTTAACTTGCTGTTCCTGACGAGGTGAACCGATGGCCATCTGGGATTGTAACACACAGTCTTGAAGTGGAACCCCATCTCTCAAGTATAACTATCCCTTAACTTGCTCTCCCTGACGAGATGAACCGATGGCTATCTGGAAATGTAACATAGTCTTAAAGTGGAATACCACCTCTCAAGAATACCACCTCTCAAGTTAACTTGCTGTCTTTGATGAGACATGTCGATGGCCATCTGGAATTGACACAGTCTTGAAGTGGAATTCTTCTCTCAAGATTCCCTTAATTTATTGTCTCGAGAAGAGGAGCCGATGGTCATCTGGCATTAAAAGACATGGCCATGCAGTGGAATCCCACCTCTAAGGTTTCCTTCACTTGCTGTCCCTGATGATATGAGTTTAAATGACGGTCTAATCTATAGTCCCAAGTTTCCCCCCACATTTTTAGGCCATATTTTAACTTGCATCGTTGCTTGATTTTACAAAGAGCTTCATTTGTACCAACCCTGTTTCAAATCTTTCACTGACAAAATAACAAGGAAATTCAACCCTATAGTAAGAAGAGCTTATTTTTATAAAGCAAATATAATACAAACATTTGCTTTCTATAAAAAAAGTGTACCTGCAGTGATGTTTTCTGTTCGCCATCCAGAACTTAGTATTGCATCTGGCACAACTGGTGGCGAGGTGATCTGGTACCCACAAGGTTGGTTCAGAGTCTTTCTGTTCCACGTGGATCCAGCTACTCTCGTCTGTACTGCACCCTGATAGCGACGGGTGGTCAGTACTGCCGTTAGAGTCTGGTAATGAGCACTGCAACACCCAAAAAAAACAGTTCTGAAATTATTTTTGCAAACTCCTAGCAAACAGATCGAAAATAAACATCTTTAAACATATTAGTCCTCAGACGAGTATAAAACCTCCCCCTTTCTTACAGCACGTTACTTCTTTTAGTATAAGGAATTCAGACGGTCACCATGTAAATACTGATACAAAATAACAACTACTACTAGCGGTTTGTATCAAAAGCTGAGTGCTGCGAGCAGCTTCAATATTCATCTTTTAGTTATGACTAGATTTAATGTAATTTCTTTGCTAGAACAAAAGACAACTATTTTTTTTTGCTAATGTCTATGATTAAAATCTAATGTAAGTCTTTCCCTTCAGCGTGTGACTGAGAACAGCAATTTTACTACTTCAGATTATCTAATTTGTTAATAAACTGTAACATAAGGACTCTTATTGGCAGAGCAAGTTCTTTAAATACTACTGTGGATTAGAATTTGAAACTCGTGAACCATTTGATTCGAGGGCAGACTTCGCATTCAAAGGAACATTATCGGGTAGATAATTATTAAGCGATATCATCTCCGAATCAAGGAAAACTTGATTGTCCAAAGCATTCAAGAACATTCTGTTACCTTCTTCAAGGATTCTATCAACTGTTTGCGAGCGCCATTGCATGACTGGCAGCGACTGAGCACACAGTAACGATAAAAAAAAACTCATAAAAGAGCATTGCCTGCCCCTTAAAACATCACTGAAACAATCGCTACCTTGATGAATACTTCCAGTAGCAAAAAATTCGACATCCAGCTCTATGCAAACTCCCCAAAACCTTCGGCGAGAAGCATGTGGTGACTCCTAGCTGTTTATTGGGGCCACCCCACACATGGCATGCAATACTGCCGCAGGTCATAAGCACTTTGGGCTCAAAATCATCTTTACATCGTGACACACAAATCTCGGCTAAGATCAGAATTAGGATCGAGTAATACTATTACTTTCCTCATACTATTTTAGTAACACTATTATCACTCTTCAAAATGTTGACAATGATGACAATGAAAACAAATCATTACTCACTATTTCGTCAGCAAGGTCACTTGTCCGATGTGGCGAGCCTAACCCCGAATGTCCACAACAGGCTCTTCGGCGCTCCTCGGCGAGCTGATTATGTAACAAGTCTACACAATGTTGATGGGCAGCTTGAATCTGCCCGAGACGCTCTTGGACAACATCTGCTGCAAGGGTTAGTCCGTCAATGTCCAGATATTTTTTGAATAAACTAGAACTAGAAGCTTTTAAAGTAATACTGCTAGGGCTACTTTCTTTAAGTTTGTCAGAAGTATTTCTTGCTGGATCGGAATTGCAATGAGCAGTCGATTCCTCTTCACGTGAATCAAGCGAATTTTGATAAACTTCCTCTTCTTTTGCAACGTCTTTGTCTGTTTCCTCAACCTCTAGATTGTTTAACTGAAGAGCCGATTCCTTTGCAGTCACCTCTCCATTGTCTGATTCAGATATCTCTTCACTATCATCATCTTTGCACTCACTGCAGCTGAGAATTACAGTTGCAGTGCTACTTGACATACTGTCATTGACGTCTGGTGAGCTACTTTCACATGAAATGACACTAGCATCATTTGATTCGCCTTTACTATTGCAGCACTGCTGTCCAGCACTCACAGAATTATTTGAAAGTTCATTAGTGCCATTTGGATTACCTTTACCGTTGTAGCACTGTTGTCCCGCAATTGCAGAGTCCCCAACCTTCTCAGGAATAAAACATTCCCCATTGACGATGGAAAAATCCTTTCTGCATGCACTACAAAATTTAGTTCTCAATTCAAAATCTATGTGGTTTAATTGAGTTCTCTGTGAACAAATGTGAGTAAAGTCCCTGTGTTCTCTAGCTTTTGCGGCAAGGTCTCCATCGGATTTGGAAGATGGTATGCCACCTTCACCAAGTTTGTTTGTCTCATTATTGCTGGCAATACAACATGAATGAACTCTAGAAAGCCTCGCACTTCCTGATGAATAACAACTACCGCTGGTTGTCTTTTCTGGGTGACTCTGCATTATCGTTTCTGCTGTATCACAAAAGTATGTGGGATAAGCACAAAAGATGGCAGACCACAGCCCAAGGCTCTGTGGGCTGGACGATGGCTCAAGAACCTGGTAAAATAAAAGGTTTCGTATTGGTACTGGGATGGTTTAACATAAAACAATGAAGAATTAGAAAAATACTCTATGGGCAAACAAGACTAAAGCTATTAGTGATTCAAGTGTTTTTGTTTTCGTTTTCAGTCGGACTAAAGTGGGCAGGACAACTAGTTGTCCATATCTTCAAGATACATGCAACTTCTATTAGATCTTAAGCAAAACTCTCTAGAACAACTTAGTCTCTAACTCACAGGCAAAAAGCTAAGTTCTTGTAGTGCTCAGTTGTGTACTAAATTCAGGTGTTTTACAGAATTCTACAGTGGAATTGCGCTCTAATGAAGTGCCAAGAGACCAGGCGATTTACTACGCAACATCGGGGGTTCTTTAAAAACATAACCTCCAAACAACGAAAACATATTGAGGTTACACCTAAAAGAAAGAAGCAAACAAAAAGACGATGTGTACTCAATAAACTGGCATCAGGTTGTTGACTAATGGTTAAGAACTGAGTTTAAAATGAGGAGATGGGAGCTGGCTTGCTGAATGTGGGTTTGGAGTTCCACTTTCCCTTGAGCAAAAGAGAATACAGACAATCAATTTTGAACTCCCTGATTTCCCAAATAAGAATGGGGCAGGCTGAGATGTTTTGAAAGACACACATTGAAAATATGTTATCTGGTAAAACATAAGGTACAAAATTCAGTTTTAAAACCAATGAGGACCCATATATAAACCCAACAAAGTTATCACCTGTTTAGTATTGAGCGAGTAAAGAAAGTTTATAAACTTCTTTCGATTCAATCTAACCAGGGACCAGAAAGAGCATGTCTTTGACTTTACGCCTTCTTTGAGCCTCTCCTGTTCACTATTGCAAAGGAAAGTGCCAAACAAGCACGAATAGGTGTGCTGAACCAGCTTCACCTGCAAGGTTCAACAAATCATATCACAGTAAATAACACTTCCTCAAGTAAAAATACAGAACATTGGAGTGGGGGAGGGAATACTTTACCAGCGCAATAGGAAGGCTGAACGAGTTTCACTTGCAAGGTTCAACAGAAAGGGGATGGGGTACTATGTAAGAAGCTAAAGTTTACACCAGGTTCTGGTAGAAGAAGAATACTTCTGCCCCCTTTTCATGAAATTTGAATATATTTTGTTATGGCGGCCATTTATAAAAGAAATGACCCACTTTCAACAGTTTGAAGTCAGACCACAATTGTGAAAAATTTCATTTTGGTAAAAGAAACAATGTATCTGGATCAGTACCTTAGGATTACTGTGCGGTTCTAATGTGCAATTTCATCTTGTTCAATTGGATCATTTTACAAAAAGATAAAAGTTCTGATGAGATGCATGGCTGCAATGATCATGTTTGCAACTACACAAAACCAGCAAGAAAGTCAAAGCAGGCCGTACAAACGGGTCGAAATTCTGAAAATGTTGCAAAAAAAGCCTTGACAGAAGAGAATTTTCAAACTCTTTGACATAGTGAAACTGATCTGACTAGCTGAAAATGAAAAGCAGGACTCTTCAATTGCATTGTGCAATGAAGTATGTAGTTGGATGATCTCACCACTAATTATTGCATTTGGGGCTGGAGGAGGAGTTCAAAATACTTTAACTTTCACTTACTCCATATATAGGCGGATTTCAGCTGGTGTAAAGTTTACAAACAAACCTTTCCATATCAAAACACCTTTGGGACATGAAACAAAGAAACCTATCTCTCAATTAAGCCACCAATCAATAAACAGTTGACTTATTAATAACATCGACTGAAACTCTCCTATACCAAAGGGCACAATTTTAACAAAAGCTAATGCTAGATGGTCATTTCCTGTTGAGTGAATGAGAGTCTAAAACTCCCCCTGGACAGGACACATACCAATCCACTGCAAGTGAGTCCCAAGCAGGACACTGTTAGCTCAATTATGTGACTGAGTCACTTGCAACAAGTTGGATAAATTGTCTTTCTTTACTTGCCTTAAATTAGAAAGTTTTAAAACACGCTTAAAGCTTGGCCACTGTGTTGCTGGTTTATCAAAAGACACTAGTGAATACTTCTAGTTAAACCAAATTAATTGATACTCACTAGAAGAGTCTCGTTGAACTCAAAAGAACAAGGGAACTGCCGAGTTAACTGATGGACACAGTCCAGCCACTGTAGGAAAACAGGGCACCGCTGATTTTCATCTATGTCATAACCATGACCACACCTGTCGGCAAACCTGTGACCAAACTCCAGCCATTCACGCTCTATCAGAACTTGAAATCCCTGAGCGTATAAAATTTACACAAGAAGATTACTTCATTCAAGCGACACACAAGTTTGTGAACGAACCTATCAAACTGTAAAGAATGCTATCTTAACACCTAACTTTATACTGTGAAAGTGATCACATTCTTGAAAGAGATTAAGACTGAAAAAAATTTCCCAAAAACGAAGTCCATAAAACTGGTAACTTAATTGTGACAAAATTAGCAATTTCTAACACCAAGAAACAATAATTCAAATGTTTTGACACACTTAACCTTAATGAGAAACAACCTGGGCCTCGATGTTCCAAAACATTAAAAAAAAAAATTCTCCAGTCAATTAAAATTGTCGTTATTGGAAGTTATAGCACTTTGTATACTGTTTGTCCAATAAGTTTGGACTTGTTTTGCTTTTTATTCATTTTTTTCACAATTCCCACATTTGCTGTTTTCATAAAATTATGTCTATACTATGTGAATAAGCTCAGTGGTTATTCTTTAAGAGCTTCCTTGCCATGGGCAGCCTGAACTTAAAATACCATGGTAAGTATTAGATTAATTAGTTTTTATTTTTATAACATGTATGGCTAATAAACTGAACTTGAATTAACATACCTCAATGGTTCTGTAATAGGGATCAAGCAGAAGCTGTGCAAGAGCTACAATCTGGGGAGTTCTGTCCCACCCATCACTGCAATGAACCAACACTGGTCGCTTGTCATGATGCACAGCATGTACCACTGTGACTGCAGCTCTGATTAACACAGAGATATGGTGTAGCCAGTTTGTGTTTTCTAGCAAGGAATACCATCTGCAAATCATCATTAACACAGGTCAATACATAACTTTATAGTAACTTAAAAGTAAAAAAAAAACATTTCACAGACAAAAGTCTGTTTAAAATTAAAGCTAGGCCACATTAATTATCATTTAAATTTTATGTTTGCACACCAACTGTTTTGCAAAAAATTATTTTAAAAAAATACAATGGAAGAAAATTAATTTGATACCTATAAATCATAGGTGTTTTATTGTTCAAGGAGATTAACTTTCTGGTAAAAGGATTTTAAGTTAACATCTTAAAATCAATTGTTGAATTGTTTGTTTCCTGGCTTTTTCAAAGAGCCATTATTTTTTTATCCTACTTAATAAGTATAAAGTAACATAACATTTTGTGACAGTTTTTTAATATGATAATGAAAATGTTTTTCCATCCAGTTGTATAAAGTTAACAATATAAAAAAAAAATCACTTACTGAAAATAAGTGAGTGATTTATTTTATATAGAAAAGTTTTCTTTAAGTAGTTTTAAAACCTTTTCTGTTTCCTGACCAGAAAATATGAAAAACTAAATAAGACTGTGAAAAATATTGGCAGGAAAACACTTACTTTGGCTGGTCTTTAGGGCCGGAACACAAAATTCTCAGGGCCTGGAAGCTCTTTCTAATGCTATGAATGTTGGCCAGGTTCATGAATCGCACCTCACAGCTTGGATAATACTCTGTAAATTAAAAGGTACGACTGATTAGTTAAGATTGTACACCACACAAGGAATTGGCATTCAGGTAATAACAAAATAATGGAAAATCTTTTCAGGTGTCAGGCAGGGAATAATACAGTAGGCTCCCAATTACACAGCTTGGGTAAAAATTAATACTCTGTTCAAGGCTTTCTCAAGAAGCTTCAAAAACTCAAAAGTAATTGCAGTTTAACAGAAATTCAAATTTCACTTAATTTCCAGTTTAACATAGTAGATCTGAAATACCCCCAAAACCCCCCTCAGAACTTCTGTAGATTGAAATCAGTTGAAACAATCACATTTCAAACACATAAAACCCCAGTAAATAAGCTGTGATGCATAGAACTGGGAAAAGTGCTAATACAATAAATTTTGGCCATTCTGAAATTTTGTTCCCTTATTTCCATCTCTGAGTGTGTAATAACATTATTATTAACAAATATAATATTAATACTAATATTACTAACCTGAATACTCGCAGCCCCCTCCCTTAGCTCTGTTGGCAAAGGCTGCAGCATAAGATCTGGCATCCAATATCAGAACCTTGCAACAACCACTATCAGTTTCATGTGAGCCATCTTGAGAGTACGAGACATCAGCCGCATTGTCTCCACAGGGAGTAGTCTTCAACCCTGTACTACTGCGCTCTGTTTCCTTTACTGGAGTTGTGTCATCAATCCCCTTGTCATCATAAGCTTTTGAGTCACAAGAGCAGGCTGTTCCCAAAGCCTTCAACAAGCACTCATCTTGTTCACTCCTCCAACCAAACCACCCCACCTCGGGCTGGCTGGAGCGAGCAATGACTGCCCCATTTGTCATATGCCTTAAAGACAAAGTTATAAATCCTTAACTTGGCTGTTTTACAATTTCATTAATTTTAACCCTAGTGGTTTTAAAGGGCATACATTACATTCTTGAAAACTCAACAGTTTGAAAGGAAGAAATTATTGGTGATCATCAACCAGTGTACAGCTACTTAATCAATGAAAATCTTTTCCTTTAAGATCTTTAACGAACTGTGCATAGTATGTTTACAGAATGAAACACCTTTAATTCAAACAATACAACAGCAACAACAATACATTTTATTCACTAGATATAGTGTTTGTATTAATTATACAATATCTTTAAATGAATGTTAGGGTTTATGATAAGTGTGTTATTGAATGTCCATTTTCAAATTTATACATTGTCAATTAACACTAACACTCATCAGTTTGTACTATTGTCACATTTCACATGCATGAGTGTCCAAAAGTATTATATAGATTGCATAGCAATGCTATTGAATGTTCACGCATAATAATTATATTAAAATAGTAGCTATTAAAAGTTGTCTCTTGCTAATGAGTTTTGGCAAGGTGTTAATAAATGTATGTAATGATTTTGTTGAACCATCACTCAACACAAATGAATGACTATTTTGCGTCAATGACTAACAACAGGTGTTTAAGTAAAAAAAGACAAGCAAACAGCTACTGCATGTAAATTTGAGCTGCCAGTAAATCAGGCCAGCAAACCAAATAAATTTTGTGGTGTTAATTTGAAGTTCTAACGATAACCTCAAAGTAACTACTTAGTAGATGTTGTACATATAACTCAAGACTGCTGGTAACATTCAAGAAAAATATAAGTAAAAGCTATAATCATTAAGAACATGTTGTCAATCGAAGCCTTGGGGAGGGGCACTGGTGATGGTGCTTCAAAAAACTATAGCATGCTGGTGTTCAAAATAATCATCATTAATGAAAAAGGTGGATTACTACTCTTACCTCCAAACAACAGTAGGAAAACGCCCTGATGATCGAAAAGATGCCACTTTTTCTATTTCTTTATCTGATATACACTTGGGAACAACATGCAGCTTTGGGTATGTGCTGCAAACACTAAAACAGACAAGGGAGAGTTTACATCACTTCTAATGATTATACAACAAATTATCTGTTTATTAACACTAATAAACTACAATCAATTAAAAGATATTGACATGTCGTAACATCGGAGCTCAGAGATAACACACTTATTGATCACTAAATCTTCCCAAGAGTGTGGCTACGTTCTTTATTTATAGTGCAGTGCTCTATTTTTCAATTATTATGCTCACCAATGAAGTATTACATATCAAGGTGAAAGCAAAGCACAAACCCAAAATCAGAGTTAATGTCCGTGATTCTCCAGGCTGGCTGAGTGTCAAACCCCATTCTTCTCACCTCGGACATGAAGATGTTCTGAACGGTGTTATCTGGAAGAGTCATTTTTAGTTGTATTCAGTAAAAGTGGTGTAATTTACTGCAAATTCTTGGAAAAGTTAAGGCACAAGAACTCAATTATTGTCTTCTGTTCTATTAATTCCTTTTTTTCTGCTTACTCCAATCCTCAAGTTCTCCTCCAGTATCTAAATCTATAACCAATTGGGAAACAGCTTTCTCTGTCTGTGCACCCAAGCAAAAGAACTCCCTTCCCTATTTAAGAAATTGTAACTCTGTAAGTCGAATTTTAAAGGCTGTGAGTTAATTAACTTTTGTTTCCTAGACAAGCTAAAGTCCAAATTGTAGCACTCCAAAATCAAGTCCATTCACTCACATTATTCTCAGAATTTTTTTTAGCGCTATGGTGTTGGGAGTGTAAAGGATAAAAATTAGTTAGTAATATTACCAGGTGGGGAGAAATTTGCACAATAGCCCTCATCACATGATCCTCCTTGAAGAGAGTTCTGGTGATTCCAGGCATAGAATGCAAAACAAAACAAATCATCCCGTCGGCTTATGCTGGGTGTAGAATCACACAGCCTCTGGTACCAGGTGAAGCACTGCTCACTTGAGTCAAACACAATCCTAAATATCAAACACTTTGTTAATTAAATTAACATTTACTAACTTATCAAAGTAATATCTAGCGAGCTAATCGCCCTTACTTGCAGTCATGGACTGAATTGCGAAGGACACAGCTCAACGAGGTTGGACCGAAAGCATGTTAAGGCGCATATTGCTGCTGCTATACGATGCACCAGGCATGACCTCAGAGCACAGCTCCACAGCCAGATAGAATTAGCTGGGTGTTGATTTTGTTGAGGGAGGAAAACCGGAGAGCCCGAAGAAAAACCCTCGGAGTCAGACTGAGATCGACAAATCTCAACCCACATGCGGAAACCAGGACTCGATCCCGCGTCCACAGTGGTGGGAGGCACGAGCGCTAACCACTCGGCCATCCTGACTCCCCACAGAAAAAACACTTAATGTTATGGGTACTTCAATATTTAAGATCCAGAAGAAATGAGTATCTTTAAATCTCCTGAGATTCATCTTCTTAATACAATTTAAGTCAATGTTAAAAAAGTTATTGCACATGGTAACAATTTTATTATAAAAACATTAATTAAGTTCAGTTCATAAAAAACACATTTATTTTATAATACTTAATTTTACTATAATTATAATATTACTTTGTATGAATACCTAGAATAAAATCTATCAGACAAGAATATCACTAATAATTACAATTTAATCTTTCAGCACAGTTTTTTTAGTCCATTCTACAAAACTAATTAGCCTAGGGGCTGTTAGGAGCTCATTTTTATTAGTCCAACATAATAATTATTTTACTAGGAAGCCCTGGGATAGTGGATTAGTGTTAGTGTCAAGCATGCCTGGTAACCACAAACCTTATGGATTTGGCATCTTTACAGTTGATATGAAGGTAAGATAAATCCCTGATCTCTAAGGACTCAATCACACGAAGAGGAACCTAAACAGAAAACGAAGACTGTGTATTGTACGTAGATTGAAAGCTTAAAAACAACAAAATCATTCAAGTCATTTAAGTCATTGACAGAGTTCAGTCTAATTTCTGATCTAAAATGCAAAATACAGAGTACATCCATCTTGAAAAATCTTTTTTTTGTACAGTACTCTTTATTAACATTAAACCCATTATCTCTAACTGCAGTCTTTTTTCTGTGTTGACATTTGCCTGCTGCTTCAGCTTTACATGTTTGTTATAATAATGAGCAAATTTTTTTCTTTCCATGTATTTGCTTGTAAAAAAATGCATGGAATATATGCTTGTGTTCACAACAGGTAGTTCATCTTCTTTCCATAGGTTAATGGATTTCAGTAATTATTATTATTGCTACTGAAAAGACTATTTCTTTGTTTTGTGTCTCAAAGATGATTGGACTTGAGAATAAATAGTGGTAAACAATATATCAGCTGCAAACTTCCTTTGATTAAATAAGGCAAAATTATCTAATATACATAATAAAGCTATTATTTTATTGCAGTAACAGTGACAGCAACTACAATGTCAACACGCCAAAATTTGACTACATTAAAAAAATAATCAATGAACTTATTTAAGATATTGCCCTAAACTGGTAAAATGAAATAAAATTACACAAAAATTCTGATAGAAAAACTTAAAATTAATGAATGATTCTTACATTGACAAATGAATCTTTCATGTGAATGAAGAGTCGGAAGTTGGAAATGGCAATGGTGGCATTGCTTGTAGACCCAAGGAACTCCACACCCTCTCCACTTAGTTCTGGGTAGGGAATCTCCAAAGATTCATCATCTGAAAAAAAAAATTCATATCATGTTAACAGCATTTAGATAAACACTCAAGGAAGCAAAATGCATAGCCAACTTCCTTGTGTGCAACTAATGAACTGTGCCATCCAATCAGTGACTTGCATGTACAGCATTTAAAATTGGTTATACACATGTTTTTATGTCCACAAATTTTCTGCAAAGGTCCACACAAAACATCTCCATAGCAACCTACTCTAATTTAATGTGCTACTAGTGCAAAAACCAACACGAATCTTTTTCAACATTTTCTACACCAATTTACAGAAGGAGAGTTAACACTTCAAGAAAAGTAATAAATTGTGTAGGAACTTATTTTCCCGATGAACTAACAGCGCAAAAAATCTGTCTGCCATTATAGAGTTGTGAACCACCATACGACATAAATATGACTCAACTCAGGGCAACCAAAACTATGTACAGAGCGCCAACAATACTAGGCACACACACCCAAAAAATAAAACAATTGTAATAGTGATAAAACATTGAAAGCTGAAACCCATTTGGTCTCTCTGTACGAACGCAGTTAATTTGAGATCAGCATGGGTCGAGTCATTGATGTCATGTCCATTGTCTTTGCTTAACCAGCATGATGCAGGTGGTTCGCTCTCGATTAATGGCAGATGAAAAACACCAGTGTTGAGTTTCTAAAAAAATACCCTTCTACATTTTTTATCTCAAAGCTTTGGCAACATATTTAAATCTTAAATCTTGACTTCCCGATTCTACAAAAAAACAGAGCTTCAATGACTTTTCCCATTAGCAGCACTTTAAATGAAAAAGACCACATTGTTATTGCCTCTGAGGTAAAAACTGCCTTTAACTTTTACCTCTCTATCCCTCCCCC
>JAOBAT010109412.1:0-37937 GCA_026413305.1 Hydrozoanthus tunicans
GAGTAGTGCCTTCCTGTGTTCCGCCCAGCCCATGTAGCGGGAACCGGTGTTATTGGCGTGCCCTTAGTGTATACACGCACGCCTATAAACAATACTTACGTGCTCCCTGGTGCTACGTGTACCTGTGTAAATAAACTGATTGATTGATTGATTGAATGATTGATGATTACAGCTACCCAAGTGGATGTGCTGGTCAATGAGCAGTGCGTACGTTCTGGCTACAAGGGACTAAGGGCCATTTTTCCTACCTCAATTATTTGAGGGACGAACTGGCGTTGAATGCTCAGTTGAACAAAGGCAACTTTATAACCTTTACTTATACGAAACCAAGAGCATGGGAATCGCAAACTCGGGCATTTGCATGGCGCTAACCGAGAAAATGCTTATTAATGGCAACACCCTCGCCCCGTTTGTGCTGTGAATCCACGTACCTCTCCCTTCGTTGTGTGTGCAAGTTCTTGCAAAGCAGGAAGTGAAATCTGAAAACCGCAATAGAGCTGCATCAATAGATCAATAGTGCTAATTCTGATTTTGTTGTAGCTATTCATTTACCCCTCCCCCCCTTGGGTTGGGGCTTTATACATGGGTCAATCCTGAATAACTAGTAAATACTTATGTAGCCCTCCCCCCTTGGGGCAGATGTCAATCCTGATTGACTGGTAACTACTTATCTAGCCCTTCCCCCTTAGGGCAGGTGTCAACCCTGATTGACTGGTAACTACTTATCTAGCCCTTCCCCCTTAGGGCAGGTGTCAACCCTGATTGACTGGTAACTACATATCCAGCCCTTCCCCCTTGGGGCAGGTGTCAATCCTGATTGACTGGTAACTACTTATGTAGCCCTTCCCCCTTAGGGCAGGTGTCAATCCTGATTGACTGGTAACTACGTATCTAGCCTTCCCCCCCTGAGGCAGGTGTCAATCCTGATTGACTGGTAACTACTTATCCAGCCCTCCCCCCTTGGGTTAGGATTATACATAGCTGCACCAACAGATTTTGAAAAGTAGGAAAAAAAATTAAGGTCCTCCTAGTTTAAAATCCTACACAGCTTGGATCACTTTTATCAAATCGTTGTAGCTTCCTTTAATATGGTACTTCTAACATTCTTTAACTTAAAAATTATGGAATGAGCTGGGAGTACAAATGCATTGTCGAAGGAGCGACCGGAATCACAAGCTCATTGTTAATAAGGACCAAAGTCTTTGGTTCAATCGAAACCTCACCGGCTGTAAAACGCTGGAGGTCAATCCAACAGGCTCCATACAGATAGACTGCATCAACCTATAAAAGACAGAGGTGAATGGGATAAGGGGACGAAGGGAGGAGTGGGAGAATGGGGGAAAGGAACGAAGGGGGAGGAGGGGGGCACTGGGGGCTTCAGCAACGACACTTCTAGGCTAGATCTGACAGATAGTATTACACAAGTAAGATGTCTTGCAATACCTGATTTTTGCGCTATTTTGACGAAACGTAAAAAAGACGTAGTCAGGTGTAATGTCTAGATATTATGTATTTTCCCAGTCCAAACATTTTTGTTGATTGGAGAGACAAACCTTTTTTTCTAATGAGAACCTGTTTCACAGCAATCAGTGGTTTAGTACAAGTGTAACAAGTAGAAAATGACCAAGCTTACCTAGCATCCATAGATCCTATGAAAATGAATGAAAAGTGGCAACGACTAAAATATTCTCTTGTCTTCATTCAAACTAGTCCTTAGTGTAAAGTCCTGGACAATATGTATGTACATATATGAAGCTTATAGGCAGTTGGATTGTAGTGTCTAGGACAATATGCATGTACATGTATGAAGTTTATGGGTAGTTGGATTATGTACGAGATTAAAACATGGTGATCATATAACTCGTGGGATGGTTTATATCCAGTTAATCCGAGCGAATCCGTAGAGATAGTTCATTTAGAGCCTCGTTCTTTAGTTCAACTTTTAAAAGATCTTGTTACCGAAAACGAGGCTAGCATAGGGCTAATTTGAATGTAGACAAAATAATATTTAAATCGATGCCAATTATGCATTTAGGGTCTATTAGACTAAATGAAACATCAAAGCACTTTCTTCCGACTTTTCATGCTTGTGCAAAATGAAACAGGAAACAGAAACGAGACACAAATAAGGTAAAAAATACCTGATCGCGTTCAGTTTGAGTTCGTTATCCGTCTCTTCTGCAGGGAGAACAAATATGATGAGTGAGAGAGTTACTTAAATTGAACAGACCCCTGTTGTATTCTATACATTACACTCCTTCCGTTAATATCACTTCATACCATTCAACTACATAGACCTTCTGATCACGCACGAAGTTAAATTTTGATGAAAGTATTACTTTCACAAACGGCAATCTAAAAATATATCGGTGCAGTGTCCGAGCGGTTAGCAAGTTCGACTCGTAATCCTAGGGTCGCCAAGTCAGGCCCATGCAGGTCAGCCCTGACTGTGTTGTGTCTTTGAACAAGACACTTTACCCGACTTGTTCCAGTCGACTCAGCGGTGTAAATGAATACCAGTTCTGCTGGGGCTAACCTGCGATAGTGTCCCGTCCAGGGGAAGTCAAGACTCTCAGCCACTTAACACTACGGAAACCAGAGATAAGCGCCAGCCCTACGAGCCACTTGGGCTCGAGAAAGGATTTAGCTTTAGCTTTTATATACGAAGTACGTTTTATGCAGGAAAGATACCTCTTGTCTTTGTTTGTTTTTGTGTGTACAAACAAACCTTCGAAGTGGTTTTGCCACGTTGTTGCTAGAATCACATGGTATTTCCCAGGCTAGTACAACGTAAGTTCTACAATAGTCCCTGCGCTAAAAGAAAAGTTGAGCAAAATTTAAAGCAAAAGCGCACTTTCAGATCTGAACTTGCTTTACGTTGCACGTACCTAGAGCAATTCGCATGAGTAACTTGGTGAAATCCTCCTTTTTTATGATAAAATCAAGTCCTTTCCGATTGATGCTATTAAGAGAAAGTGACACTGTTACGAACATCCAACACAATCACACGGCATCAGCGACGATGCTGTTGACGTCGTAAATAAGCAACAAAGACGACCGCGCTAACAAAAAAACTGACTGTGCTAAGAACGAGTGTCAATGATTTCCAAAACTATATGAGTGAATTCTTAATTAAACGGGTTGCACGTCTTTTTCTAAAGATAAAGGTGCCATTATTTAACGTTGGTAGTTCCTCAGCTCTTAGAGAGTGCTGTTACAGATTGAGGCGCCCTTTACCCCCTCCCTCTGTCTGCAGTGCTCCGTTTTACGGGTATTTAAACTACAGCTACACTGATCTGAAGAAAGTCGAAACAGACGTGCAGTCACCGGGGATCGAACTGGGGACCTCTTGCTCAGAAGGCCGCGCACTAACCAACTGAGCTACGCCTGTTCATTCGGCTATATTTTGTACATCTGCAGCAACACTATATCGGAACAGTAACAAGATGTTTAAACGAGAAAAAGTACTTTGTTTTCTCCTGCTTTAAAGGAAAAACCCTAAAAGCAAAACAAAATTAACTGCTTGTTTAAATACCTGACATTGTACAACGCCATGACTATCAAACTCTTAAGCTTCGTATGTTGGCCAACGGTTGCCTCCTGTAGCACTGAAATGTACGTTTCCAACAGGGCCACGCCTTGTTTTTCCTGCACTAAATAGTCTCTACCTGATGCCGAGGCCGCTATGTTGGTAATCGTTCCACACAACGCTAGCACGAACTGAATTGTTAAAGATTTAATGATCATGTCAGTTTTTTTTTAAAAAGCTCACAAGGATGCATGGCCCTTTCATAATTAAGTCTTGGGTACGACAGAAATGGTCGTTTGCATTTCAGCTACATGAGTTTTAATCAAATTCGCAGCTTTAATATTCAGTTATTTAATTTCTAGTTGAGCCCTGCTCCGATAATTGACGAAACAAGCAAAATAAAGGTGAAAAACTCCGCTATTGCCACTAGTTGTTCTAACAAACACAAGGTTCTTAGAATAGAAAACATTTTTGAGGTGGGTTAAGAATTTTTGGTGCTAGTGATAGTGAATCACTACAAATTATTCAATGAATTTTAAATGACACAAACAAACACGAAAAAATAATGTGAAGAAAATTGCCGAGGGTTTAGTTTACACTAATTGAAGTCGGGTACACTGACAAAACTGATCAAACTTAAGCACGTTTTAAGAGAGGGACCGACGAGGGTTTAAAAGTACGTCTCCCTAACAAATTGTAACTGCCAGGAATTTTAGAGAATTTTTAAAGACAATCAAAATGCAAGGAGGAGAGGCAAATTCATCATTAATCAAAACTCTGTCATTTTTCGGAAATTTTAATACCAATTTTTACCTCAGTCACTCACTTGGCTGCTAGAAAACTTTAAATCCAAGGTTAAGAGTATGCTTTAAATAAAAGTTTACAAGGAAAAGAAGATCTCTATGTATCCCATCCCGGCTCGAGCTCTCAAACTATTGACTCCCAAGCAGATGCACTGACCACTAAGGCAAGGCTGATAGCCACGCAAATTTCATTTTTCTTCACGAGGCAGGCGTTTCGTCGTTTAAAACGAAAAGGTTTATGTTTACACTGGTTAGTTAAATTCTATACTTAGGCCCGCAGCACAAAGTGCGCATATTTATCACTGTTTTCAAGTAACGATTGACGTGCAGGGACCACACCAAATAATCCACTGTGATTTCTGTTGTAAAACGTATATTCATCAATGAGGTGGCTCACATAGCCTTTGATTTCTTGCAGGAAAAAAGAAACTTTAAAGAACTTTGGACAAAAGGTTCCAAGCAAGGTTTCCAGAAAAAGAAAGAGAATTCTGGCAAATTAAAGAATTCCAATTTTATGGAAGAAAACCGAAGTCAACGACCTTTTAGGAAGAAAGCTTAAATTTTGCAACTCCAAACAAAAGAGTTAAGTTCAGGACTTTCTGAAAACATAAGAATTAGAGAAGTCCATCGCCTCTTCCCTCTAACTTCAAGCTAACAACTTAAACGCCACGAGGGCAGAATGGAAGCTTTTGTACCAAATTCCTGACCTGGAAATCATCGGAGCTTGTTTGGCATTCAGCTTCTTCTTCGGTGTAGGCTGCAAAGTAGCTTTCCACTGTTCGCGCTGTCATCTGCAGAAAGTCCTTAGTCTTGCTCTGCCAAGGAATAAAAGAAAGACGAATTATCCAAGGGAAAACTCGCGACAACTTGTGCCGGAACTAGTTTTAGTTAAGGTTGAACTTTGGTACCTTGGATACTTTTTGCCGAGAAAGATTCGATGTTCCCAAAGCACGACAACAACTACAATAACAAATGCAGTTAAAGGTTTGTTTTCAGAACACCATAGTAATAACAATAGTTAGAAAGCTAAGCTATATGTTTTTAGTGTTTAAGTGTGCACAATTGAAAGAGTAAAACAATCAGTTTACTGAAGTGTAAGAAGGGATTAGAGGATGATGGCCGAAATGATTGCATGAGAGCACGAAGCTACAAAACTGTTCGTTAGGCTGCCAATGTTTGGCTTGCTGTTGCGTCTTTTGAGCTGTGAATGCGCGAGTGTTTGATGGTTAGATTATTGCAGAAGGCTAAAACCAGACTTTACCTGCTGAAGCTTGAAGCTATAAACCACTCAACGAGGTCTGTGTTTACTGCACAACAAATTTTAGAACTAGTTGTACACACAGCCTCCTACGTCTTACACTTATAAAGTAAAACTATCAAGCAAGCAAGTAAGTACCTGCATCTTAAACAGGATCTTACACAAATCGTATCTAGTATCTAGAAAGTTAACGGTTTAGGTTCTTAAAACAGATTTTATTTCCAAAATAAAAATTACACTGTCACTTAAAGAATTTAGTGGTGTTCAGCCTATTTCTTATACAACACATGCATATATCAAAGTTTTAATTGGAGGGATAAGATGCATTTATATGCTAGATGGACGGATAGTACACAAAGTGCTGGTCTAATGAATCTAGCTAATAGTTCTACACTAATTTTTGAAAAAAAGAAACTGTCTCAACAGGCTCTTGTTTAAAGGGTGTCTAACTTTAACCGGCACTTTTTAGACTAACAGGCTCTTTAAAAAGGCTTACCTGCCGCTTTCTATTTGATTGGACTCCTTAAGTTTAAAGTGACTTCTAAAACATAGTGCGGATGAGAAATCTTGGAGCGTGGTACGGTACAGCTACACGATGCAACATAGCATGCAACGTGCAACAATAGACCTTATGCAAATTTACGTCAAACACCCCGAAGCCTCGCTTTCGAATCACTAAAGTGTGAATACCTTCATAAATCAAATCCCAAAGCGTCCAAATTCGTTCGTGAACAGGGTTCGCACGTGCCAAATGCTCTCACTTATTTCCTGAATACGAGGCCTGTGGGTGAAACTGACTAGTTTGACGTCAACATGCATATGGCCTATTTCAGAGGTGGCTACTCGGTGCAATTCTTCCGTTTCGCGCGAGGTTGCAGGTAAGGTTGCATCATGTAGTCACATCTTTATTCTCCAGAATTTTCACCAGGATTCCGCTGTATCAACTTACTCCGCCCAAGATAGACGTGACAGCATCCTCCAGCCGTGATACGCGCCATAGCAGTGTGCTTAGAGCCGCGCCCATCCCGGAACAGTATTCCACCTGCTCACTCAGTTGGTCGCTCACCTTTGACAGGATAGCCTAGAGCAGTTGTTGGTACAAGGGTCCTCTTTCAGTTAGTACAACAGCACCGACGGCGACGGCAATAGTGAATACAATAACTGCAGGATGGATTTCTGGCCACCTGCACGCCGTCGTCTTGATAATTACAACATGAAAAAACCTCTCAGTTTTAAAGTTTTAACGACAGCTAAAAAGACCTTTTGTTAACTACCATTTACCTTCATCTTTTCCTATTTATAAAGCGTAGGTCGGAAAAAAGAGAAAGCAAATAAGCCAAAAGCAATCATATAAAGGGCAAGCAAGAAAGGTGTGTTTTAGCCAACCTTAGTCTACAGGGGTCGTCGTTGCATGCTTAAGGTCCTTAGTAACGCCGATGTACACGGGGCCAGGTTCCCAACACTGATACACTGTACACTTGTTTGATAGAAGTTTGGCCTCAACTTTACGTCAGGGTTCACTAAAATACCTGCCGGCTGCCGGCGATAGCCGGGAAAATTTGAGATTTTTTCGGCGAATTTCATTTCATTTACAATGTACGATGAAGTGATTCTATAAAGGGAAAATTAGTAAATGAATATATAGCTACTTGTAAGATATGAGAGATACCAGATTTCATCACCTCAAAATGACTGCAATTGAGAGATGAGAAGCATTGATTTATATTTTTTCTACAATAAAGCCTGCCAAAATTATGGTCTACATTGAACAGCCTACAAAACAGGGCATATTTTCTGAAAACTATCTTGAACAATGTACGTTACTGTAAGCAAATGAACCTTATTCAGGAATAATCTGTTTCCAGCAACAGCAAAAACGAAAGACAAGAAATCACTCTTTACTCCGCAAAGCCGGTGTAGCACTAACGCTAAAATGTAACGTACTTTGATGTAAATTAGTGTATCGAGCATAACGTAATTTTTTTCAGCCTCTCGGCTCAGAGCGTCGTAGCTGAATATGATAACTGATATTGTGTTCGGACGCTTTCTAGAAGTAAGAGTTCGAAAAAACTTTCATCCGGTTGGCCCTGCTTTTATTTTCCAGGAATTTTACAGAAACATCTTCCAATTCAAAGAGAAATAAAAAAACCCAGCTCTTTGAACACTTTCATTTCCGTTTTCCGAGTAACGTTCTTGACCATTTTGTTGTTCTTTCTTCTCGAAAGAAATTTATCTTTGTTGTCATTTTTGGTTCTATATATTCTAGCTATCTTTGACAGTTTAAGATGCTAGAAGTGCTTTAGAACTAACAGATTAAAGGGAACCTGCATTCCAAAACATCGTTCGGCATGATGGCACTCGATGAGAATCTTACCTTTAGTTGGTGCTTGTCCTGCAAGCGAAAATGCAAACACAAGAAAAATCAGTTTCAAACACTGTAAGCTTTACAATTAGGAACTACAAATAAGGAATATGATAATCTTAATTCAGGGAGTTCAAACTCTGACATGCTGTAATCAACCAAAGGCAAGTACAAGGGAAACCGAGAAAGGAAAAAACGCATTACATCTATGGTCAGGTAACAAGCTGTCCGATGGCTCATGTAGGGTGACGACGCAAAAGAGCAATCCACGTTTCCGAGTGGAGTGTGGGCAAGTGAGGGGGGACTGGGATCGGGATTGCCTGGCTTGTCTTGGTTTGGTTCGTTCTCTCTCTGCCACTGTAGATGCCTCGGTAGCTCAGAGGTTACTGAGCACCTGTCATGTGATCGGGATGTCTAGTCGTTTATACTTACGGCCAACGCTAATAAAAATAAACGCTGGCTACTAGATTTCTAGAAAATGTTACTACAAGATTGTGTGGAACCTCTGCGATTGATAAACTAAAAGTTATTGTATTTTTGATAAATGATATACAATGTGATGAACGAATGAGGCTCATCTGCTTTCTTGGGCAAACAAATCTGGAAACAAATGAAATTATTCTTGAGCACACAGCCACACACGCAGACTTAGTACGGATAACACGTTTGAAATATATGAGGCTACTAAAACCTTGTGTTCAGGTGACCAAAATTTGCCTCTGGTAACCAGCTAGCTATTCGGAAAAAAGTTAATTTCGAGCACATCCGTGTTCTGTTTACCCGTTAATCGGTTTGTTGGCAAAGTAAACATTTACCTCCATTGTTTGCTCATAGTCGCACAGCAAGCTGTCGTAACGCTTTTCTAGCTTGTTCACATCAAGCTGTAACTTCTGTCGCAGCTTCTGTGATTGCTCAAGCTCTGACAGGAGTTGGCGGTTCTCTGCTTTACATGACTGTATCTCTAGGTAAGTAATTAAGCAGTATGGTCAAGAACATAACATGATTGTTGTCAGATAAATACCACAAAACTAGTCTTTTGGTTACTTTAACTAGGAAAATATATATTCGGACGATTAAATTTTCGGACAAAATTTGTTAATTTTTGAAAATTTAATCGTCCGAATAAATCAACTCCCGAACTTCTGGGGATTAAAAAATTAAAACATTCTTCTGAAAAGGTGGAAAAACAAGAAAGTTTTTGAATCTATGTCGCCTTCCGTGAGTGTGTGCCTTTTTAACCACGAGATTATTGACCAATCAGAGCGCGTGTAATAGACCATGTATTAAACAATGGGATTGTTTGTTTAGCTCAAAACTCGGCAAAGTACCAAAATTTAACTCTCAAACAAACAAAGTTTCTCTGATTCTCGGCAGTCACTCTGTACTCAGCATCACAATCAGGGACAAGATCCGGTAATCCCTGTATTTGATTAACTCCCAAAGATTAGATTTTCCTAAAATGTACCAGTCACCTTAGCTGTACCAGATACAAAAGTTTCAGCCAATGACGTGCCACTTTGTCTTCAAGCAAGCTTACCTCTCAGGGGGGATACTTCTTCGGTTGGTATGATTGGGGTGCAAAGCCCGTCTGGGGTCAAAACCGGCAATTCATTTATATTTCAAAGAAAAATAAAGGTTGTTTTAGCGGAAAAATGGTATTTCTAATGGGTGCAAAAACAAAAAGGAGAATGTTTTTTCTGCTTTTTTTCTGCCTTTTTCAAAATTGTGACCCAGCACGCGAAAACATACCTTACGCTTTTTCGTTCGTAATGTCAAGCACAAGGATTTGAGTACAACACAAAGGTAAATATGCAGCAATTAAAGACGTTGTTGCTATGACGACATCGGGTTTGCTTTTTTGTCAGTGATACTTAGGTTGTTCAAATGCATTCTTGACTATTGAACGCTTTTCCTAGGACAATCAAACGGTCTGCAAGAGAGTTTAAACGCTTTTGCAAAACGTTCGAACGCTTTTGCAAAACGCTCGAACGCTTTCAAAGAACGTTCGAATGCTTTAACAGAACGTTCGAAGGCTTTCAAAAAATATTTGAACGTTTGTAGAACGCTCAATGAACGCATTTTTGGTCGAACGGAAAAGCGTAAGGTATGTTTTCGCGTGTTGGGTCACGTAATATTTTAGGGTCAAAAATTTTCACGTCACTTTAGTATGATTTTTTTTTCACATTTTCCTACAAGCATTCCTACCCTTTTACCCCAAAGTACCCAGGAAGTTTACCCTCTCTGAGAACTACCCGGACCTCATTAGATACTACCTTGATCAGCTGCTTTTAGCTTCTTATATAGGTTAACAACGTCTGGTATCACCTGTAGGTGAAAACGTTTTAGAACCCTGTCAGTTCCTATAATACTCTAGATCCTGGAAACTACTGTATAAGCTTTTGGAAGGTACGTTAAACATTTAGAAAACAACAAACATTTTCATAAGGAAGTTGGATGGAACAAATAAGGTAAATAGAGGGGAAGGGTGGGGGGTGGAGGAATGAAGGGTGGCAGGTAAGTTAAACTTTTAGGAAGCAACAAACAGAATCACATAGAAGTTGGTTGGAACCAATTAGGAAAACCCTGAGGATGGAGGAATGTAGGGTGGCGAGTAGTATCCAGGAAGCCACAAACAATATCAAAAGAAAACTGGCTTGAACTAATAAGGAAAATAGAGGAAAAGTATGGAGGATTGCCAATTGCAGGTGTTTATTTCTTGTGGTTGTGGGAGTTCTGGTTAGGTTAAGCATTTGGGAAGCCACAAACAATATCACATACTAACAGGTCAGAACCAATAAGAAAAACAGAGGCAGAGGGTGTGGTAAAAGATGGAGAAAAGAACTTGGATGCCCTATGGATGGAGTGAGAAACAAAGTCTGAGAGTGATAGGAAGAGAGAGAGTGGCTCAAACAGGCCAGTTGGAGTGAAAGTGATATTGGGGGGAGGGGGCTGCAAGCATTGTTAAGAAGCACAGTCAGTGTTAAACTCAAAATTATTCAAACATGGAAACTGTGAATGACAAGCAAATTGTTGGGTGGGGAGGGGGGGGGGGTTGGAGCTTCCCCCTGCTTCTGGCAGGCCTTGCTCAAAGCAGTGTTTTGGCATCTCCCTCTTGCAAACAGAATTTTGAATGTTCAATTACATAGTAACTAGAACTTGTCTCCCTGTGTTAACATGTCTATAATTCTTGACTGACCAACTGTAGAAGGGAGCTCCAGAAGTTTCCACATGACTTCTAGTTGACTTTCACCCACCTACATAAGCCTGTTGCTCTAATTTAAAAGGATAACCAGTCAATTATACCAAAACCATTTGCATGTCCATTCTCTTTGATAGAGCCATTAGTGGGTGTGTTACGGGTGTTGTCCTTCTCTACCAATTTTCATTGGTGGATTCACTCTGCATGTAACATACCATACCTTAGGCAAGAACTCCTTCAACTGCAGCACCTCTGTAACCAATTGTTCAATGTCTGCTGTTGGAACTTTGATGAAGGGTTCTGAGCTTTGCTCCTGGAATGAATTGACTCAATGTAACATCAGCACAGGCAAAGCAACTAACAATGCTTACTACCTGAAGAGAGGGGAGGGGATGCAGAAATATAAAAGAAAGAGAGTATCTTTGTCACAGATAGGGATACTGTGGACTTGTCCCAGGTTTGCTAGGTACTTTCAACTGTTTATTATAATTGTGTGCTGCTATTTTCCACCTTCAGTTTGTATTGTTTTGTCATTCTCAACTTTCTTGACCTGGTCATATTTCTGGCATTGCCAAATCCTCAAAATGAGGTCAAAAAGTGGTAAAACTGAGCTGTTTTCTGCAAACTCTGAAGTTTTTTTCAGTGAAAACTCCTTTAACTGATTACAAAAGTATATACATATTGCTAGCTATTAAAAATCACGAGCTCTCTTAATGAAGTAGTTAAGTTAGGAATAAATGCCTAATCCTAAGCTGAATCATCGCAGGGTAAAACATTTGGTGGATTTTTAGGCCAACAGTGTAGGTAAAAAGTTTGGTGTGACAAAAGGAATTGATGGTTGACAATCTATTTAATACTGCATGTTTACGTTTATTGTCTTTAATTAATTTGCTTCATAAAAGAGTTATTGGGTTTAAACTAAAATTGAACGAAAAAAAAAACAAAAAAATATTCTTAGAAGATGAAACTACTACTAATAACTTATTATTTAGCATAACAAATTACGCATTCATCGGTGAAATGTTTTTTAAAAAACTTTTAAGTCAACCGTTTGAAAATAAGTGCATATAGGAGTCACGCAGTAGCAGTATGGAAATATAAGGTTTAAGCGTTATGATGCAGCTAGCGAACATATGAAAAATTACAACTACTAAACAAACATGGACTTGTTTACCATTTCTTTAACAGGTCCTTTTCCAAGAGTTTGTGAGCTGTAAACAATTCCCGCCTTAAATGCCGCCATGTTTTGGTAAAGGTCACGGCAGGGAGGAAACTGAGCCGAGTAGCCCAGACTCCCGCTTTGCGATACCACTCGGTCGAAAAGAACATTTTAATTCGCACTTGTTGCTCATTTGCTTATGACTTGGAAAAAAGTAACAAAATCTCAAACATCCGTTCAAAAGGCGAGCAGCTGGTATTTAATGAAGAATCACTTAATATGGAAGGTACAGTTGATTGCAAAATTATTCTGGAAAATATAGCATTGTGTCGTGAAAAAGCAAGTGATACTGATAACTTTAATGATGGTTGCGATATATTGGCATTGCCCAGACTCGACTAAGGAGTGTACTCGACTGGAGGAGTGTAGTTTTAATTTTTTTGTTTTAGTAACCGTGTTTGTATTCGATTCGTGTTTCACAAGGTGTCGTGTTAAGAAGAGAGCAACAATTAATTAACTTATTAAATATTCAACGGATGAGATATGTAAGTGCAACTGCGCCATTACATAACCGCTGGTGGTTAATAGTCCTTCGATTGAGGCGTCGTCGTGTTTGCAGGCGAATTATATTGGACGGGAAGCTTTCGCCCAACATCGAATTACAAATCTTCTTTTTTTAATAACGTGATGAAGTTCAGTTTTTGTTATTCTCCACGACCAAAGTGACACAGCATAATTTTTTGAGGTAAGCACGTTACAGCTGTCTTCATGTTGTCAGTTGTTCATTTTGCGTGTTCCTTCGGCTATTAACTTTAAACGAATTTCCCTAAATGCCTTTGTCCTTTCGTTTTGTTTTGAAATTCACAGCTATTTTCTACGAAGATGTATTGTTTGAAATCACTTCTTCTTGTTGCGGTTCTAAATTCGCATCTAGAGGTTATTCGTCGAACAAGCCGTAGGCATAGGGTCGATTCGTCGGGGAGTTCTATCAAAGAATTGCTTAATGGCTAATCAGCAAAAGGCTAATGCAAAACAAATTTAAAACAAAGGAAGCTTAGAATATTTGTCATATAGAAACATAAATCCAATGTATGGGAACCTAAATTCGGTTATTTAAGAAAAAAGGAAAAGACTCTTTGGATTCTCTGCATCTTCTGCAATCTATCGCAATAAAATATTCTGTATCAAATTTTCGCTCGGACGAATCGCGAACTGTCATGGAGAACTTATTCATGAACGTTTCATCGGGATCCACGTCCTCGTCGTCGTAAAAATAAAAATCTCAAAAAAGTGAAATACAAATAACAAATTTGGAGCTGTAGAAAACGGAGGAGCATGATTTTGACATACGACAGAGTACAGTATGTCGCTCTTGTCTCGGACGTGTACAGTAAGCCTGCGTGTTGTTATACCTGCATTACTGAGTGACTAGAGTTGGTTCCATTGCAGTGAAAGACTCACCTTTGTGCTATTAGTATGAAGCGATTAAGTAAGAATTTTCAGAATTGAGTAGTTATAGATGTAATCTTGGGTCAGCTGTGCAAGATTGCCTTGTATATTTGTTTTGTTTAATATGACATTTTGACTTGGGGAGGCATGGGAGAACAGGCAATTTGCTATTTTGCGCTACAGTAAATATCTAACACCAACAGATGCAATAAAAAATTGATGCACAAAGGTATGATGCAAAAAGGTGCTTTTTTAAAATTGAATTCTCTATAAAAGTTGTTATAAAATATAGGCTAAAGTATACAATATGAATTTTTTCATATTGCCTTTTATTGGAGGCAACAGCAAACTTGCCTATCTTTCTTGTGTTGAGGCAGTCAGAAAGCAAGCTATGCATATTGCTGCCTTTTTCATTACTAACAGTATAAGAAAGTTCAAGAACAATTCAGATGTACGCTACATGGGACTCAATGTTTTTCCATGTGAATATGTTGAAACCTGGCAGTGTAGCAGTGTAACAAATGCATGTAACAACACAACTGGTCAAGAGATTTAAGAGTTCAGAATCTGCATTTCAAACTAGTTTTTGCCTGCAAAGATTTCATATTCCAGTAATTGAAATTAGAAAAAACAATATTTCCCTCATTCTCAATTGTATACAAAAGGATTAGAACTTTTAGGTCTTAAAAATATTCTGTTTAATGTATTACTAACCGTACTATGACCTCACACAATCCATGTCATAGTTATTTAAGATGTTTAGTTTAACAGTTGTAAGTATAATTCCAATTTTACTTTGATATTTCAGGATTGAGATGTTTAGTTTCGCTGTGCCTACACTATTGGTGGCTGTAGCATTTGTGCTGTTGTTGTTAATCCGGCTGTTGAACCAAATGGAAAAACCATCTGTTCCGGAGTGTTTGCACTCTGGCTCAGCCTTTACTGAATCAGTACTGAGTTCCTGTCCAATATTGAGAGAGTGGTTTGTACATTTTTTGCAATTTGACTCACTGATTCAAAGAACAATATTTTATTGTATATCTTAAAGTGCCTGTGACATGAAGTTTATTTTGTTATGACAGTGGAAAGATGTTTCGAAATGAGAAACAGCGGTGAAAAAATTTGTCAAAATCTTTTTATGGTTCTTGAGATATTTTAAACATTTGTTCTCATCTGATGACATCAGTTGTCGGACAAGCAGATTTCAATTTTTTGAGCTCTGCACCCAATTCTTAACCTTTGCCTTTGGACGAAAATTAGGTACTGTTCTAAAGAATATTACCTTGTAGGACCTGGTATGCAACCCTAGTTGGGCATAGATTCATCCATAGGCGGTTGATTGGCAGTAGGTTTTAACAATTGAAATGTGCCTGTCCAACTTGTAACTAATGCCCTCAGTTGAAAAAATCAAATGTCAGTACCTCCAGAAACTACAATAGATTTTGACAATTTTTTTCACCACCATTCATCAGGTCTATTTGTTAACAAAATATTTCATGGCATAAATAGCTTTTAACTCACTACTGCCTAGTTGCTCTAAAGTATATATATAACTTTAGAATACAAAAAGGACCTTAATGTTTAAAATTAAGGTTCTGCATCCAGCCATCAAATCAATTTCATTTGATTGTTTTGATTTTAAGGATTACTTTTTATTATTTTATTATTGTTTTTATTGTTCTGAATAATATCTGTATTTATTATCTAACTGAATGAATAACTGTACAGATAACACCATGAAAGGGTCAGGGGCGAGTACAAATATCCCACCGTATTGTACACTTTGAGCAATACTCGTACTCCAGAAAACTTGTCAAGAAACATGGCGAGTGAAAACATGTCAGACTTTTCAGAGGATGAGCTACCTGGCAAATTTTACTATTAACCTACCAAATTTCAAGACTAACAAAAACAGTGATAGCGATGATGAAAATAATCTCTAGATGAACTAGACAAGCGGACGGAACTGAGCGGCGAAGATGTCGAAAGTTTCGTTGAAGAAAATAGAAACAAAAATTCGAAAAAGAAAACCAAAACTGACCTCAATCTCTGGAAATGCTGGTGTGTCTCCGTCGGTTAAAAACGTCTTTTAGATAATATTCCTCCTGTTGATCTGGATGGACTGAAGAGTTTGAACATGAGGGAAATTTGTGACCCTAGCTTGTATGCCACTGAAACTTCCAGATGCCCAGTAAAGCACTACAAAGCACGTATTTAGCAAGATGACCTGCAGATATGAAGAAACCAAACGACCTGTTTTTTCTGGCTAGGAACCAAGGAGGAAATATTTGGTACAAGAAATGACCGCTTGGTGTTCACTTGCTTGGAAACTTTATGAAAATCATGGCTAAAACACAACCGCACAAACCATTTAACACGGAAGACAGGTATCCAGATCCCGAGAGAATGCAATTTTCATCCACTTGACATCAATCAACTTACTGGTCACAAAAAATTGAAGTCAACTAACAACTACTCAACTGTTTAAGAAGAAAGGCAAAAGGAAATGTCTCTGGCATTAAGCTCCAAATGTGATAGCAGTGTGGGAGCAGTGTTGAAACTGATGAATGAAATACTGGAGAAGCTCCAAGTGCAAGTTCCAGTGGTCTCTCTCAGGCTTGAAACCCCTTTGCTGGTGGGGTTTTCAACCAGTGCACTTCTAGCTTTGGATCTGCCAGCTATCCATAATGTTGTGACAGTGAATAACTTTTCATTCTTGACAGAAACAGGAATTTTTCTCCTGATTTTACTTAGAGATTAGTTAATTGACATTAATGTTCTCCTCTTTCATGTTGTTTTTGAGAGGAACTTGTTTCTTGTCTAAAAGAGATGCTTCATACTTCTTTTTCCTGATCTTTAAGGAATGCTTTTAAGATAAATAGCATCTGTTGAGTCAAAGTCAGCTTCACATGTGTTGATGAATACAAAATGGCCAATAATTCACATGTGCAAATAAAACATGAAACATGTTTTTTTGTTATCAGGCTCTAGATCTAACCTGTCATGCGTCGCACTTTTTTATTTTTTCTCAAATAAAAAGTTGGATAATAAATCACTTATTAGACAGATTAGTATGTTGTATGGCTGATATTTATCTCAACCTATGTATTTTGACTCGTAAAAATCTAACCATACAACATACTAATCTGTCTAATAAGATATATTAAATTGTTGAACCGTTGAAGAAGTTAAGCATTTAAAATATATCTAAGGTGTATATCTAAATTAGCTTAAAATTCTGGATAATTATGTTTGAGATTTGCTAAAATAATAGTACATATAGACTTAGGCTAGAGATCCCAGGACATCATGCTCTTCCCCTTTCCATATTCCCTATCCCAACCCTCTTACCCCCCTTTCCTTTGTTTCTCCAGCAGGAGTATCAGAAGACTACCAGAAAATTTGAAAACTTTTACTTAACAAAACCACAAAAAAGAATGTTTTAAAGTACAATTTTGGGTCCACGGGTTGGTAACGGGGAGCAGCAGTGACTGTTGGGGATGAAACACATAACTGAAGACCTAGTCATTTTATATAACTATGTTAATTACTGTGCAAGATATTGGGGACTAGAAAAAAAGTGAGATGTCTCTGTCTGGTGATTAAATTTGTTGTCAAGAGTAGTTTCTTTAAACTGATCTTCAAGCCATACTGTCATGGAAACACTCACAGTATTAATTAACTCTAAAAGGTTTTCTGGGCTTGCCATTTACATGTACAATGTTATTGACAACTTGTAGAGTTGAATTGTTTTGCCATACCTAAAAGATAGAATAGAAGTTTTCATGTAAGGATATTTTTGGACAGTTAATTCCATGTTTTTGGTGAGGATCCAATACACTGCAACTAAATGAATGAAGAAATTGGTGTAATCAATCTGACAGTGTTGCTTTCTTTTTTGTTCAGTTATGTTCCACCTTTTCTTTGGGGAAGAAGCGGCCATGTGCAAACTTTGGTTGTAGGTAAAGTTGGCCGAGTGAGTGTGCCTGACCTTGAGAGTGTTCATCATCATGTCAAGATGGATGATGGTGCCACTGCAACTTTTGATGTGTTTGAACCAAGATCGACTGATGCACATGGAGTAAGGGTAAGTATTCTTTCTAATGGCTTTTGACTCCACCCCCCCCCCAACCCCTTGGGGTCTACTCAATCCAACCACATTCTGCCATTTTATATCAGATTCATATAATTCACTTGATAATGGGTCTAATGCAAAAATGATATGTAAGTGACTTTGCATGAGATGCTAAATTCTCCCAAAGGTTATGAAGAGATGATGGGGATAATGTAGGGAGAAATGACAACACTATCAAGAGTCATTCAATACATCGTTTTTACACTAGACCCTTCAATTTACTCCAAACTGAAGGAAGACATACAGTATAATTATTGTACTGTATGCTACAAGGTAATAATTTAACATGGGTCTGTCTTTACTTGTATAAAGTTTACTTATTGTAATTGGAAGCTGTCTACACTACTTCACCCTAGGACCTAAACACTAGCAAATTGGTATTTTGTTTTTCATTGACCTACAATTTTGTTGTCAGCTTTTGCAAAATAAGATTGGATATTAACTTTCAACTTAAAAAATGATAAGAAGTGAGAACTTTGGCAATTTTTTATGAACCAATAGCACTAAGTTTTTTGAGATGTTTCATTCAAGCATTAATTTCTAAACCATGATGCTAATTGATTGTGTTCAATTTTAATGGGGAAGGGATTTTTCAATAGTTTCAAGTTTTCAGACTTTTCTTATTTTATTAGCAAATACTCACAAATGAAAAATGACCCAAAGTTTATTTAGATAATAATTATTATCTGTCTTCATATATTTCAGAAACTTGATACAATAATAATCGTTCCTGGGATAGCAAATTGCAGTGAATCCAAATATGTTCGAACATTTACAAGTTACGCCTTGGAACACGAGTTCAGAGTCGCAATACTGAACCACTTGGGAGCACCTCCAAATGTTCGCCTCACAGCTCCCAGGATATTCACTTATGGTGAGTGTGGTAAAACAGTGTATGTAAATGTTAGAATGAAAAAGGTGGGGCTGGCACAGCCCAAAAATTCACCAAATAACATGTTAGTAAATTCTCCCAATAGATCTCAAACCATCCTTTTTCTGTTATTAGTATGAGATCTGGGTTTGCCTTCATCTAGGTTGTTTGCAGTACATTTTTGATCCGTTCCTATTTTAACATTATCGAATGTGATATAATAAATTATATGTCGAGTTTTCAAGGGTTTCTTAGATTCTTTTTCTTCTTCTTCAGACGAGAGATAAATTAATACTCAATTTGTCTCTCGTTTAAAAAAGAAGAAAAACACGTTAAGGAATCCATGGAATCAATGTAATGAGAAGTTAGATCTCAGGGGCTGAAAGGGTTTTAAAAAATGTTTTGAAGGTGGTACCAGCGAACTGGATGCTATGGTAACACATATTCGAAGTCATTACAAGTGCAACAAAATGATTGCTGTTGGCTACTCAATGGGCGGGAATCTCCTGATGAAGTACCTTGGAGAAGATCCAGGTCGACAAAAGTTGTTTACCTGTGCTGTTTCTGTGTGTCAAGGCTACGATGTTTTAGGGTGAGCCAGAAGAAAGCATTTTTTTATTTTGAGAGATGCGAAAACCTTTTGGGTCAGATGTGTGCCAGTTAACAACCGCTTGTTAATAGTTTCTTCAGAAAAAAGAAACATTGCATAGCCGTGTTGAACCATAGTTCACCCTAGAATTGCCAATTGGCCTGCAAAATCCTAATTTCTGATCGCTCTCTGACTCCCCAAGCCAAACGTTTTAAAATTTATTGACAAAAAATGTAAACTTCAAGCAGCTTTTTGTGCTATGTTTTTGTATCTGTGGATTGGGAAAACAGTACGTCGTGGGCCGGAAGCATAAGCGAAAGGTTGTGTCATGTTGAAGTACGCAACCTGTTGCACAAGAGATATGTTCCAAACTGAATTATGAACGTCATTCGGTAGTTAGTTGGCCTATACTGGTTAACTTCCAATTACAAGACGATATTATTGTTCATGTTCTAGTCGTTGTTGCTCTTGCTTTAGCTTCTTGTCTTCATCTCTTCTTCACGAGCTTTTGGCAATCCTGCGCTCTTCAGGCTGAGAGCTGGCGAAGAAGACAGGAGGACAAGAAACTACAGAAAACGTGGGGAACAAGAACAACAACCGCTAGAACATGATACAGCCCACCACGATGGCCCAAATCAAGACTCTATCAAAGTAGCTACGATAATGAGTTAGCTGTTCTTTAGTGAAAAGATAACGAACATAAGAAGAAAGGATCGACTATGTTGCCAGTTGGCCAAGGTAGTTGCTTTTTGTCAAGTGGCTTTATTGACAATGCAGATGATAAACTTGTTAAACAAGTTGAACATTTAGGTTTCTAAACGAATTTTCAGTGCAAGTCCTTTGATGAACGGCTGGAAAGCCCTGAGACGTTTTTACAATTGGTGCATGGTGCAGAACATGAAAAATGTGATGGGCCGCCATCGAGAGGAATTGTTCCAGGATCCGGTGGTCAAGGATCAAATTGGCATTAGCGAGGATGAGGTGTTCTCCGCAAGTTCTCTTCAAGAGTTCGATGAGTATTACAGTAGGTCAGTATGCTTTTCGCACTACCGTAAACACTGAGGGGGCTTATTAGAGAGGGGGATTATTTAAAACTTGGAGTTCTAGATGGGGGCAAATAAGAGGGGGGGGGGGCTTTTTTATCAAATTGTCAATAGCCAAAGATAGAAACACAAGATGGTAATAACCAGGATACTAAACAGAATCAACAACAACTAGTAACTCTGTGTTCCTCAACCATTATAACAAGCACTATTCAAAAACTAAAATAAAAATAGAGCGGTTGACAAAATGTATTGTTTTAGCACCTTCGTCTTTATGTTATGGATTTGGGGGAGGGGCTTATAAGAGAGAAGGGGGGGCTTATATAAAAATAGGCTCTAGAGGGGGGAAAGGTCAGTTCATGTAATAGTGTTTGCGGTAATTTTTTTTTAAAAATGAAAAGTACCACATTCATGAAAATGATATGTTTTGAAATTTGTTGAAATATCGAACATTTACTTCATCCATCATTGAAGAAATTGTTAAACAAAACAAATGCTCGCTTTATATGGTCTCAAAAACTGGTTAAAAAGTTCGATGAATATTATGAATTAATTCAAACCTTCAAGGAAAAAAGACAAACAAATGGTCGCTCAGAAGGATCTCGACAACTGGTTCAAAATCTAGAATGAACAACTTCAATCAGATCCACTCTTCAAGATAAGCAAGATGAATTGGGTTGATATTGAGTTTGAGGGTCTCAACTACTTCAAAATTTAAGATGAACTGAACAACAATGAACTCACTCTTTAAGAGAAGCAAATGAATTGGTCTCAGGGTTTTTACCATTGGTTCAAACGACAGATGATAACAATCATGTTCGCTCCGTAAGACGATCTAGAAATGGTTGTCTGAGTTAGACTATTATACAAATAACACCAATCAAAGTGGATGGCCGTTTTAAAGCTCTTTATTGTATTTGGGCACTGAGAAACTAGAGGTTGAACGTGCAAATTGGCAAAACCCGATTTGTATCATCGGAAATGCTTAGCTGTATGCTGGTCAACATACTGTAGTAACTATAGAAAGAACTAACTTTGCAAATTAAAAATTCGAAGAATTCTATAAAAATGTTTTCATCAGAGTTCTTCCAATGTTGTTAACTGGGTCTTAAGCTGGCTGTATGCGTAGAATATCGAGTTCCCAAGACTGAAAATGGCGTTGACCTCTGTTACATTTTTTAAATGTCTGAATCAAGTTAACTGACGCTGACCAATGAGATTCCTAGGGTAACTCGCTGTAAATCTGTTGGTTGTCATGGTAGTTAACTAAGGATAAGGGCTATTAAGCCTTCCAACCAAAAAAACTCTGGATTTTATTCCGGGGAGGAGGGGCTCCGCCAAAAAAGAAGAAATAAAGAAATAAATTTGATCCCTAAAAGATAGCAAACTTGGCGTGGTCCCTTGAAAATTGTTCTCTAAAAGGTATCAATTAAGGCGCGGTTGTTAGACAGAAATCTATTTTTCGCCTGCTTACTTATTATTGTGGAACGATAAAACATAGCAACCACGTAGATATCCTTAAAGATAGCAAGACCCCCGAATTTTAAAATCTTAAAGAATAGGTGAGCACCCCCTCCCCCCTTTTTTTTTATAGAAGGAGCCCGGGGATTTTATAGCAACACGACGCGCTACCTTTTTAGAAACGATATGCAGTGTACCCTGAAGAAGTTCGCAATTGTTTTTATCCAAGGGAAGAATAGTCTTTAAAAGTAACCAAACTCTCTACCTTTGTAACAAAGTTTGGTGCGTCTTGATGGAAACCCAAAGTTCTTTTAATCTTTGGTGGTATCACAGCTTGATACCCAAGTGACAAATGAACTATTGTGCGTCTTGAAGGAAGTCCACAGTTCTCTTAATCCGTTGCGGAACTGCGCACTTAAGGCAAAGTAGATCCAGGGGTTGATCATACTGTAAGAGTGAGCAATGAACAGCACTGCAAATCGAGTATTATTACGAAAGCAGAGCTTTTTGAGATCCCAGGCAAACGCAACGAAGTAACTGTAAGTGACAAACGGAGTCCACAGAACCACGAAAGCAACTGTAATAGCAAGCGCCATTTTAGTAATCCGTCTGTTCCTTTGTTTTCGGCGCCTTGCCGCGGCAGGTGAAGGACTTCCCGGAATCCTGTTTTCCTTCAACTTTGAAACGACTTTAAAGTAGCACACAGTAATAGCGGTCAGTGGTAACGCGTACTGGAACAGCGTCATTGTTATGACGTAAGCAGTGAGCGCAGGGGGGACTAGGTTCAAGACACAGTAATAACCTTCGCTTTTGCTCTTTAACTGGAAGCTGTAGAAATAATGAACAAACATTAACATACAGAGGAGCCAGACAGCTGTAATCAAATGCCTTGCTTTGGCAGCACTGTATCTGCGCCTGTTCGAGTATAGCATAGCTGTCCAGCGGTTTACTCCAATAGCGACCGAGCTATACACGGACACTATCTGGCAAGTGTCCATGCAGAAGGAAGTGATCTTACAAATGAACCAACCAGACTTTCCATGAACAAGCCAGCGCGATGGCTCGGTGAAGATTTCGACCATCTGGCGAGGACCAGCGAACACAAAAAATATGACATCAGCCACTGCCACGTTTGCCATTAACAGATACGTTGTGGTTCTCATGGTAGGTTTGCGGTATACTATCAATATTACAAGGGTATTGCCCACCATGGAAAGGAATATCGTCAGGCAGTATGCTACTGCTTTAGCAGCTGTCCCAGTCTTGAGAGTACTATGAATGGAGGAACAGTTTAACGAGGAAGTTTGTATAGTACCTATAATACTTGAGTTGTCTCGTGGTGCTGCCGTAAAATTTTCCATTTTTCTTATGTTCAGTCTTTTTGAAACAATACAGTCCCTTGAAGGGAAAAACTTCGCCAACTGACCCTCTTTTTGTGTTTTTGTGGGAACAACGCTAGCTATGCTTATCCTTCGTTTACGAGAAAAGGAAAGAAACTTGTTTAAACTTTTTCTGGTTCGTGAATACTTGATCAGCTTCTAAACTTGCCCTAGTAACTTCTTAATAAGGGAAGAGTGTATTCAATTCGTCGGGCCTCGCTAGTGATTCTTAGAGTTCAGAGTGAAATCCTGTGTAGACCGGAAACTTGCTATATCCGTATGTTGTAAATCTTGTAAACTGTAGAGTAAACACAAAATAAAGTTAATCGTTAGGCAGCTTTTATTATCACTAAAGTGAAAAAACTGTGCCGAACATTTTTCTGTTCATCAAAAGTGTAATCAGTGAAAATATGGCATCGACCTTCGAATGAACATGGCATTGAACTTAGGAAATAACTAAAAAAATGCCAATTATGAGCTTTGGTATAATTTAAACTCAAATTTAAATCAAGGTTCAAAAAAAAATCAAGTACTTGATTCAATTCGCGGAAAGAATTCGTTGAGAATCAACACAGACAGATTTTTTAAATAGATTTTCTTTCTCTTATCCGTTTTATGTCGCCTAATCTAATAAGCTACCACAATAATTGAACTTGATGGGAAAAGCATTTGACGTCTTGAACGGGACTAATAATCTTTTGCGGTTTTTAAAAGATTTTAAGTTTTTGAAAAAAATAACACCAAGACCTCTATTGCTTAGAAAAATTTTAAAGAATGTTGTGGTTCTGAGAATATATTTAAATGTTAGAAGCTTTCGATGCGCCCTTTTTGAGACATTTCGAGTTCAAAATAAAGTCGCTTTTTGCTAGTGGATATAAAAGCTGTCAGAACGAAAATGCAAATGTTAGCGCGACTTTTGTCAGCTTTTGAAACAATTTTTTATTATCCCTCAATTTAATTAGACGGAAACCTCAAACAGATCGCTGGTTGGTTATTGCATGGCAGAAAGGAAGCGAAATTGTTAGTCTGAAATTAACTTAAGAACTTTGTTGTCATATATGGCAAAGTAAATTCGAATCTGAAAATACAGAACGTCGTGAAGTGTTTTCGGTTTTGCTGTTATAAATTCAAATGCGAGTTGAAGAACTATTTGTACTATGTATGTGTAATTATAAACTCGACGTTTTATGACATAGTTTATAACGTTTCTTTTCTTTTCCTGTTTGTGTGAGATTAAATTAAATGAAAGAGAAATACAATCCTCGTGAAGGAGAATGCTATATGATTTGAGCAAAGCAAACAACAAGATAAAACTTTGTCTCGTGGCATTTGTGTGAGATGCAAATCGTAAGTTGTTAGGAAGTTCTTGGCTTTCGACTTCAGTGATCAAAAAACTTCACTTTGTTAACGATCTCTTTTCTTCAGTGAAGCGAAATCGCGCCCCTTGTTAACTTCTCGACGCCTTCCGTGTCACATTTTGAGTCCTGCTGATTCGAGAGTACAGAAGCTAAACATGCACATCTGGCAGGTTCAATAAAGGCGCGTTGTAGCCTGACGGGAGATCGTAATTTATATAATGCGCTGCTCAAATGGCGATAGCGGCTCAAAAGAAGGCGTGTAAAAATTTGCTTGGTACTAATTGTTGAGCAAAATGTAGATTGTCGAACAAAAGCTCCTATTCTGTTGGTATGAATTGAAAATCTTCTATATTATTCTCAGGTATGAGATCTCACCTGGTTGTTCATACTGTACCTTCAGAATGACTTCGTTCCTGAAAATTGAGCTACCGCCCAAGATCAATCGTTGGTAACAGGTTAACCATAACAAGACAAATGAAATATCTAGAAACTGGTGGGTTTGTTGGTTGTCGCGTGTTGTTCGTCTAGCTCACCCGCCCCACACTGGCTGCAGTGCATGTTACGTGAGCCGGGTCCGAGGGCAGGTGTCTGTAAACAGCAAGTGGGTTGGTTATGTTACCTTGAACAATCGTTTATAGTTACAAAAATAGCCCTGTTTTTGATCCAGAAACTAATATTGCCGCTATATATGGCTCTAATTACTTCCAGCAATAAAGCTCATCTGTAGGAGAATTTTTTTTTCATCTTTAGAAGTTTGCTAAGTTTGATACTGAATTCCCCTTTTCTATTTGCCAAATAAATTATTTTATACTGTTAAGGTTTTGTAAGGAGAATTATTGATATTGAAAACTGAGTGGAGCTTAAAGGGTTCAGAAGAAGTTGGTTGACAAGTAAAAATGAAGCCGACCGTCTTAGAATATAATTTATATCATAGAATAAAACAACAACTACTTCCTGTATCCAGCACTATAGCAAGTGAACAGTCATTATTAAACTCATCCGCTAGAAAGGATTGACACCGACTTCCCTTCTTTAAGGACTTTCCTGGCTCACGGTGAAATGCCCGAAACGAGAAAAACCAATAAACGCTGAGAATGATCACATTTATTGACGCATAACCGTCATCCTCTTATCGAAAACGAAACTTGTTTGTCTAGTGACGTATTTCTAGCATGTAGCAGGTGTAGGTAGACTGATCAATGACGGCAATAAAAAGGCAATAAAAAGTTGATTAAGTATTTGTCTCTCCGATTACCATGAACAACCTTTATTTTTGTACGAACTTCGTTCGTTTTTCAAGAACACTTGCACCCGTAGCATTAAGTGGTGCAGTTTACTGTTCGTATTGTAGTTTTTTTTGCCTGATCTGTGACCGTCAGACGAAGGGTGAGGTGGGGCGATTTTCTAAACTTTATAGCCGTAATACTTTGTGTCTTTGCTGATAGCAGGGAAACTCGCTTTACTAATCCCGCATCAAACTTATGGTTTCTGAAAACAAACATTGTGTTAAAGAATAGTCGTTTATATTATCAAGTTCGGTCACAACATGCAGATCACACATCTTGTCAGAGATGACGCTTAGCAGTTGAATTGCTTTTAGTTCATCCGTTTTGAAATAAAACTAAAACAGGTTGAGGTTGGTTTTGCTATTCAATAAAAGGTAAAGTTTAACGTTAGCTTATGAAGTATTCGAGTGAATGCCGGCTAAACTGTTGTTAATGAGTCATATCACATCTGAGTTTCTCTTAAGTTTCAAGAATCAAAACTGATTCAAAACAGTGGATTGAAGATACAAGTGCTGGGAGCAATATTTTACTCGTTTAAAGATAAAATTAATATCTTCATCTACCTTATCACACCCTCAACGTATCATTTTGTAGAACCAAAAGACTCTTTTCTTAACCGTAAATTAATTGTGAGAAAATAGCTAAATCGGCGGATACTAAAGGATGCAATCTTGTTGCATCTTGATGGTACTAAAGAGCCCTAGAAGCGTTAACATGTTCCGACGTATCGTATGATACTCTCTCCTTCTTCTTCAGGGAAAAGGTGAAGCGGAATTGTTAAGCTAAAACTTGGTTAAAATTTTTCAAATCTTTTATTTTTCAAAAGTTCAGTCTAACCATTACCAAATAATTTAGGGTTAAAATTAAAAACAATACACTCTTTAGTCTGTGTTGTCTCAAGACTTTGTTCACGGCACTCTACGTGTAAAGATATAAATAAATTTATCTCGTATAGTTGAATTCCATTATTTTCCGATTTGAATTAAAGTTAAAGTTGTACTTCCTTGTGAATAGAGTGCTTCTTAAACAATATTTCGAAGTTTTTCGTTTTGGTATTCAGCTTTAAATGTATGTGAGTATCTGAAAGTCCTCAAATAAAGTTTTTCTCAGTAAATGCAGTCTTATTAGTTTTCATAAAATGAATAGGTCAAGAAAATGAGAACAGGATATCAGTTTTAAGGATGTGACATGTTCAAGAACCCTTTACGGGACAGTAGTATAGTACGTATGGAATTAGCCCCCATTTTGGAGGTGCCATTGAGGTGCCAGCATAAATTATCTCTGGGATGACGCCATAGCTCATAAATAAAATGCGGGGGAATAAATTATCTCTTTTGTTGTGAAAATGGCGCCAACTGAATTAACTATGCAAAACAGCTATTGTTATCCGGCTAGAACCGGTTTCGATATGACACCATGTTTCTATTTTTAACTCGGGTAAAACGCAAAAGTAAAGCAAGAAGTGCTATCATTTTTTTGAAAACTGTAGAAATGGTAAGAAAGCGTTAAGAAAGGCATAGCGAGTCTTAGAATTTATGCAAATACAGGAAAGAAATAATAAAAACTTAATCCCCTTTTGTTTTGTTTTGGACAGCTGTCAGCGCGAACTCGCATATTAAATGAGGCTGCAACGGTTGAGTGACTTTTTTAATATTTGATTAGGAAAATGTAATTAAAACCTGCTTCACTGTTATTCTTGTTGTTTTCGTCGTTTTTAAGCCCCATTGAGAAAGCAGAAAACTTTACTCTCAAAAAACGCCGATGTTGTTGGTAAAGTGAGATACAAATTTGACAATGTAAATCTCTCTAGGCTAGTTTTAGACCGCACTAGCTATGTTTTCAGGACTATAAAATGTCGGAGTGCTGCCTTGGGGGGGGGGGGGGGGGAGAATGGTCGCCGCACCCCTTCCCGTTGCCCAAGCCCTTGTCGCTTCTATTTTTTCCTAAACCGATACGAAACTGTACAGACATGCACCGACTTAGAAACTGTAACATCTTTGCGTTTCAGAAAGATGGCAGGATTTGAGAACCTAGAGAGTTTTTATCGGTGGAACAGTTGCAGTAATTACATAAACAATGTAAGTTGGTTGAGACAAAACTAATGATAATCATAATGATGATGATAATGATGATAGCTATCGAATTATATTAACAAAGAAAAACAGGTTCAATTCTCCTCTACCGGGTGGTGTGGCTGTTTAATTAGATTGATCTACAGCAACAAAAGCCTGCGAGCAAAAAATTGGAGTTGGCAGAAAAAAGGAGAAGAGGAGAAAGGTTGGGGGAACGATGGTCATGCGTCTGAAACTCTGGCTATGTCTGCTTTCTAGGTTAAAATAATGTTGATTTAGTATGCCTTTGCCACCAAGCCTCCTACTGATAACCATCTTAAGTTGATCGTAGAGGCCTTGATAAACGACATGTTTGTAATTTCTCAAATGATTCCATATGGAAGTGTGCAACTTGGTTTTAAAGTGAGAAGGAAGGTGGTAAACAAGTTTAATGCTTAGAAAAACGTCTGAACCACTACCAGTAATCGAACCCGTAACTTTCTGATTCCCGGTCAGATGCTCTACCCACCGAGCTACAGAGACTCGCATTGGGAGCCGAGTAACGGGTGCAAGATGTATGTCAAGTGGAAATGGACAAGAACGTAAGCTGTGACCCGGCCCCCCATGTGAGTTCTCTGTAGCTCACTGCTGGCCGGTCAGTCAGAGGGCTCCGGGTTTGATTCCCGTCAGTGACTCAGAAATTCCTTTTTTTGAGCGTTCAACTTATGGAGCATTTTCCTCATAGTATGTAATTTGTTAGTAGCAAAGAGCTTTTGAAGTTTAGCTTGAAATAAAATCTGTTTAAAGTTGGTGTGGATCGGAGCAGTTTAACCCAGTTTTGTGAACTCCAACTGATATGTTACATTGTTACTCTTCTTTTAAGCTACCGGGTGGTGTTTTATCATTCAAAGATTTGTTACATAGCTCGAAAGATGGGTTTTTGTTGGGGGAGGGTTTAGAAAAAGAATAAGTTAAAGGAAAACCGCAGCTAAACAATTTGTTTTGCCAGATCAAGATACCTGTTCTGTTACTGAACGCGCGTGATGATCCACTCGTATCGAAGAGACTCTTTAGCACTCCGACAGAACATGTTCGTGAGTATTGCAGACTGCCATGTTTTTTTCAGTGTTGAGTGGGCGTTATAGCTCTAAAGTATTGTTTTGTGCATCATTCATCATCTTAGCTGTTTACCATGTACCCGTTCATCTGTGAACTTACATTTCAATCAAACAATCCGTCTACCGAACTTTCCGTCCATCCTTTCCTCTACAAACACACCTATTCGTCCTTCGTGTCCATCCTCATTCAGCAACATAGTTATCCGCCAAACTGTCCATCTACCAAACTTTTTATCCAGCCACTCTACCAACTTTCTACCCGACTGTCCATCTACTCACCCAACCATCCGTTTACCCAACGTTCCATCCACCCAGCCAACCAATTGTCTACCCAACTTGTCATCTACCCACTCAACCATCTGTCTACCCAGTTATCCATCCACTCACCCAACGGTCCGTCTACCAAACTTTTCTTCCAGCCACCCAACCAACCATCTAACCAATTTTCCATCTACCCACCCAACCGTCCATCTACCCAACTTATCATCCATCCAACCAACTATCTGTCTATCCATCTTTATATCCATCCACCCAACTATCCATTTACCCAACTTTTCATTCACGTACCAAATTATCTGTCTACTAATCTTTACATCTATCAACCCAACCATCCGTCTACCCAACTTTTCATCCACTCATCCAACTATCAATCTACCCAACCTAGCTACCCACCCATTCACGGTCCCGATCAACCATCCATTTACCTGCCAGCCGTTATCTGCACTTTTGTAAGAATTAAGTTGATCCTCAGCTCCTGGCTGCAGTATCTGCAGAAACTAAACTTAATTTTCACTGCAGAGTAACTGGAATCTCAAATTGATGTTTTTTTAACATATCAAAAACTAACTTGGGGGTGCGGCCCCCTTAAGGCCCAGTTACACGAGGCAGTTTTTTTCAGAAACTTGCAATGTAATGCAGACGACAACAAAAAACTGCAAGTTGCTATGAGATGTCAGGCAATTTTTTCACAACTTGCAATGACCTCGTTCGTTACCTGCGATAAACGAGATACATCAGAGGTTCTCCCAGTTAAAATGACTGTTACGTGTGCAAAATGAAACACCATCCATTTGCCTTTATTATTTCCTCCTTCATAAAAGCAATGTGTTTGTGAAAATTCCACAAACACTCGTAATTTTCCTGTTCCCGGCTTTGTTTTAATTCCCTCAGCTAGATGTTGGCAGCGAGTAAACGGTTTTTGAATGCCTCGACTGACAGATTGAACTTTTCGCAAAGTTCTTCACTTGCATTTTAGCGTTCCCGGCTGCCTTGTCCATTTCCAACTTTTCCACAGATAAGGTCGTTCTTTTAGACAAGTTAACATATATTTTGTCGTTTTCTGTCAGCTTACCGTCCTTGATTTCTGCCGCTATTTCGGATTAGTCCAGCGCGCTTCATTCGCCATGTTTATGACTAGATTTGATTGGCTCTTCATCTTGATTGCGACATTAGCGTTGCGAAGCAGATTGTCCAGTACATGCTACACGCAGCAACAGGCTTCGCAATGTTGCGAAAAGTAAAAGATTGTTTAACTTTTTCCGCAACTTGCAACGTTGCGTTGCCAGTCAGTTGCTTGCGCTTTTTTGTCAACAAGTTGCTGAAAAAATTGCATGCCTCATGTAACAGATCCATGAAAATCTAAATCTTACAATCAACATTGTATTAACTTTAGGCACCAACCCTAAAGCGATATTCGTGGTCACTCGACATGGTGGTCATCTAGGCTTCTACGAAGGAGGGCCATTTACTGTTAGCACCCTGACATGGATGGACAGGGCGGTAATGCAATATATCTTAGCTGTACTCGGCATTCTTGGTTCAGGAGCAGTCCTCACTCGAACGGAAGAAGAAGAGACTTGCGATCGTAGAGCATCGGAAGAAAGTGGATGTTTTAACATAAACTTTGGTCTTCGACCAAGATCGTGATTAGACAATAGAGAGATTTAGCAAAGGCAACCGGACCACAACGTGACTTCTGTGCACGTGCGCGCGCACGGCTCGAGGTACTGACGTCACGTTGTTAAAGCAACGCGAAAACTTCAAAGTCCCGTCCTGAAACACAACGCGACGTGTCTATCGCACCGTCTCGGAACGTAAGCAAAGTCACATTGCTGTCGTGTTTCCTTTGCTAAATCTATCTATTTTATCAGCAATGTTGTGATTAGTTTAATATTCCATCTCTACCCTCATTACGCCAGTTTACCTATTTTGGTTTTCGCGCATTCCCTTGCGATACAAAAGACAAAAAACGAAGCGGCCATGTTTGTGTTCTACATATACAAAACAAAAATTAAAATTCTTTGCTCCAGGACACCAACACGGCCGCTATGACGTCAGGTGAAACCGGCAATTTACTTCCAGTTGCTTCTCTTTTGGTTCTTATACTGTTCTTTTATTTCCGGTTATTTTATTGTACTCCTTGTTAATAGGCCTTGTGCATGTTTACGTGAACACCCCAAGCCTCGCTTTCGATGCACGAATGTGTGAATGTTTTAATAAATCGAATCACAAAGCGTCCACAAATGAAAATAATTCCTTTGTGAACACGGTTCACACGTGCAAATTACTCACACCTATTTCTTGAGTATGACGCTTGGGGATGAAATTGACTAGTTCGACGCCGATATGCATAAGGCCTATTTGTAGGCTCGTGTAATACGAGTCAAACATAGTTTGTGCGCTTATTTAAATCTGTTTAAAACATTGCTATTCTTAAAAAATAATTTGTACAAAACTTAGTAAGACTACTAGATCAGGTTTTCTATTTTTCAAACAAAAAAAATTCAGTGTTGGTTTTGTAACAATCGATACGGACACGATAAACAATGTACAAAGGACGAAAAAATACAAAACGACTCGTTGATAAATTTTAGATTTTATACAATCTAATTAATTGTAGCCTGCCTTGTTTTACGAACTGCACGACGTTTCGCAGAAATATATTTTGATAAAACGATGATTGTATTAGTTGACGTGCAAGGAGTAATGATGTTGATCAGTCCTTTTGTCTGGTTGATTTGATTTACTGATTAACTTACCCTTCCATTTTAACTAATGATGATAATAATCGGGATAAAGAGTAGACTCTTTTATACTAAGATTGTCATATTTTTGAGCCGATGCTGTATGTTCTTTAACAAATTTGGGATTTTAACCTCAAATGTCCTCAAAATGTTCTTGATACAACCGTACGTATTTGGCCGGTGTATCCGCTTCTTTGTAAGAACGAGGCTCGGAAGAAAGTAATGGTTCTTATATTCTCGTGGTTTCCTTCCTTTTCTTCTCAAGTACAAATTAGCCAGATCTAAGCACATTAAACTCAAGAGAAATCAAAGGAGTGAATCCAAAATTTTGAGCCGCATTGTAACAAAATAAAGTTCTCGGCCTGATGTCGTCCTAATTTCCATTTTCAGCCCGGTGTTCTTATAAGGAAGGTCCTGCTAACATGTACAGATAATAAAGACAGTACTTAGTTGTAATGATGTCGATTAAACTTTACCAAAATAACTCCTATGACAGGTCAGATCAATGCTCTACCCACTGAGCTACAGAGACTCGCACGGGGTGCCGAGTCACTGGTTTAGTTCTTGTCTTTTCCCGCTTGACTTACGTCTCGCAAACTGCTCGCTCGACATATCCAATACGACGTTGCTACTAGCTTCTATTACCAAATGGTAGTCTGAAACTCGGACGTATGTCAAGCGGGAATAGGCAAGAACTTAACCAGTCACTCGGCTCCCCAAGTGAGTCTCTGTAGCTCAGTGGGTAGAACATCTGACCGGTAATCAGAGGGTTGCTGGTTTGATTACTGTTAGTAACTCGGCTCCCCATGTGAGTCTCTGTAGCTCAGTGGGTAGATCACTTATCTGACAGGTAATCGGAGGGTTGTGGGTTCGATTCCCGTCAGTGACTGAATTTATTCAGAGCTTTTAACTTGTGAAACTCCTATAGGACAGTTCTGTTCTCCGTCATGTTCAAGTGTCAAACAATATTCAGAATACTTCTTACTCGTGGCGCCGCAGGCCGACGACGAGTCGAGAAATTTCCTTTTCTTGTTGTTTTTGCGTATCCCACACTAATGTCAGCAGCTCTGTTAGCTAGCCAGACATTCGGAAGCTGCATGAAGTGTTGCGCGAATAAGCCCGAGAGGTCATCGACGGAAATCAGGAGACAGGGGGGCTTTGAAAACGAGGAAATACGATAACAAACGATTGACTAGACTACATGCTGGCCGAGCAAAAAGCGACAAAAGACTGGCAGGTTGAGTGTACGCGTGTCGTGCTTCAGGTTGATTCACAGGGTGTGGACTTTGTTTATTCAGATGAGTTTTTTTAATGATTTTGCAATGAAGTCTTTGGTATTTTCTCCTTTGACTTATCTGGTTTTTCGAAGGATGCGTTTAGCGATTTTTACAAGTGTTTTAGGAAGCTTCTTTCCCAGTATACGCGGAAGTTATCGCGATGAAACGAATTGTGCTGACTGGCCGTTCGAACAAGCGAGTCACAAGGCGACGCGTCAAATCCGAAGTGAAACGACATTCACGAACCAAATGATACGCCAGTATGCTGGTCTAAAGACTTCCCTTGATAAGGGGTATCTATGGCTTATTGTTATAGGGAAAATTGTGCAATATATAAGGGCCTAGTTTCAAAACAGCATTGTATCAAATGTTCCCTTTTTTGTATGTACAAGAAGTAATTTGCGAATAACATCACTGTGTTGCATTAGTCTTAGTTTGTTGTTTTTTAGTGCAGGATACCTGTGCTATCTCACACTAATGCTGTTGCCTCTGATAGCAAGCTAGACATTTGAAAGCTGCACGATCTTTGCCCCAATAAACAGTTCGAAAGTCGGAGTGGACGATAAATACTAAAAACGCAGCAAATATGCTCTAGATTGACCAAATAATATTTCGGCTGAGCAAAACGCAAAAACTGATTGACAAGAAGCACAAACTAGTCGAGGCGAGCTGTTGTATTCTGAATCACTACTGTAGTATCCCACACATGTAGCCTTTGGCTACCTATTTTTTTATATTGTGCTAGGACAACTTTACAGTTGACCTCAGTTGTTGGATGTGCTTTTTCGACCGTATTGGGCATCGTCAGCACGGCACAGTAAATAAATGGTTCAAGTCCCCCATGCATAAGTTCTGAAGTTGAGACCAAATGCCACTGAATGGTCATATTGCACATGCGTGCTAAAAGGAGCTGGGGAAACAACCAGAAGAAACCTTTCCACCATGTTTATAAAAGCCACTGTTACCAAACTTTGAAACAAAGGTTTCAAGTTTTTGTTGTAAAAACAGTCAGTATTGTTTTGACTTACTCATCCTTTGGCATAAGCCAGTTAAATGGGCTTTTTGTAAGCTTACAGCAACTGGCTCAATCGTTTGTTCGATAATCACCACTGCTTTTTCCTCTTTAAGACGAGCAACTGAATGAGTGGCTTGAAAGAGTCTCAATATATGGTTAAATTAAGTCATCTAGTTACGCGAAAAAGGATTTGACAGCATGTTAATGCTATAGCGGCCTTGTAAACATCGCAAGTACGGATAAAAAGACTACTGTAAAAAACAGTTCTTGAGTGCGTAAACTGGCTGCTTGATTGCAAAGGTCGCCAAAACAGCACCACCTTGAGCAGGATACATCAATGTGTGAGGTGTTGTCTTGAATACACGGGTCAAACTCTTTAGCTGCACATTGTGAGTGTGTAATGCATCCGGTCTTCATAAAAGTCATGTTGGTTTCGAATACTTCACCGTCTGAGATAGTGTTTCTCGTCCAAGAACGCTTGACCGACACTTTCACGCACCTGGGCTCCGCATTATTCAAAGGACACACAATTTTACGCGCGGTACGGTTACAAGTCTCCCAAGAGGACACTTCGGGACAAGAGAAGCAGCTCATTGCCACACCTGTCAAGATTTTGAAAAAGGACACCTTGCTTATCGTTTATTTCTCATAGCACAACATGCATGATTTCGTAGTTTGTTTCCATTCATAATTTAGTAACGAGTTTACACCCGGGACCTAATAGCATAAATAGAAATTTTTCGCGCGACCTGGGCAAACCAACAATTCAGTTAACGAGCGCGTTAAAACAAAGGCAAGCCCGTCGGAGTGAAACTGATGTTGCCGAAGGGAGGGGCAGGGGCTGCGAGCACAGCACAGTCGTTGTTAAACTCGAAATTATCACTAACGTGGAAACTGCAAATGACGGAGAGGATTGGAGAAAAACCTATAGTAGAAGCAAAGACTATTTGTGCTCGTTAGCTGAACTCATGTTTCCTGGTGGGCGGCAAGTTTCACTACAAAACACGTGCGGAGAGAAAAAGTAGCTCCAGTTTCCAAAAATATGCGGGTTATGTGTGGACCGAGCCACAGTTTATAGGCTTTCAAGTTTTATAAACAAAATTTGTACAATGTTATTAAATTCCCGCGCTTTTCAATTCATGATGCAGCACCTGGTCACATTTTCTTATTTATAATCATAAAAAATAAATAAAAATTGAAGTGTTTTCATGTACGTCATTCATCGATAACAGACGAGATGCAATTCAAGACCATCGTTGTTCGTTTTAATAGCGGCTGCAACACTTAACCGAGCTGGTGTCGAATTCTGCGGCCGTAGAACTTTGCCGTTAAAAAGGAAATTTTGAGCTCCGAGAAAAACAAACTGCAAAACTGTTCCTTCGATAGTATACTTAAACTTTGTTCGCCTCTTTTTACAACTTACGTGCAAGTTTTCGTTTGTTATAAATAACCAGGATTAAACGAGAGCTATTGAAAAGTTTCCAAGTGCAAAACTTGACCTGTGCTCGATTTTTCTGCAAAAATTTGGGGCGTACGCACTAATTCATTGATTGCAAGACTCGGCCCGCTTTCTCGTCGTGTCAGCAATACTGACACTGTTCCAGCATGTTCACAAATCATCAATTGATACCGGATGGGAAATGAAAGTAAAACAGCTAGAACTTCAGAAACTTATCTGAAAATTTGTCAATCGCATGTTTTGGTCGAGCCACAACAAGAGGCTGGTTCATTCAGTCGTTCTGAAATCTCGTTAAATCTAAAAAATAAGTCTCAAAAAGCAAAGAAACTTAGTTTAGCCATGTGATGTGTTCCTCTTACCTGACGTTATAATGCTGACTGGTGACAAAAACAGCCAGAGAATTCCTCTCAGCAATTCGCGAGACTTCATACTGCCTTTTGAATCAAATCCTTTCCAGTCTCTCCTTGTCAACTCTTTAAATTAAAGCGTTGAAACTAAAATCTATTACAAGAAACTAATCGAGACAAAAGTTGACTATTTTGACGTTGGGTATACAAGCTTCTGGTTAGCAGTAAGCTGAACGAACAGTAGCAAAATAAAAAAACTCCTTCTGAAAACGTTCCTTCACATACTAACCTCAACACATTTGAAAGCGAAAGCAGCGAAATTTCATTCAAACACTTTTCATTCTTATTTGAAAGTCAAAAACTATTAACTTACTAATTAATAAATAACTAATATGTCACAACATGTTAATGTTTTAGGAACAAAAACCCAAGTTACAACATTGTGGAAACGAAGCGAATCTCGTGTAAACTACATGCCACTGCCGAAACAAAAAAAAAGTGTTTTAAAAACAAACTGTTGCACATTTTAAAACGTTTTAACTTGTTCTACTGAAGCCAATTTGTAAATGAACACGAACTTTATTTTGCATACAAAGGAGATTCGATTTGATAATGATCAACCGCATTATTTTATGATGTATATTTAATAAATTTGGAAACTGATGCTCAACGTTCAACCTAACTCTCACTCGTGCGGTCGATGTACGGCATTAAAACTCAGATTGTATCTGAGGGAAAACAGCCTTCCTGGAGACTGGCATTTACTGCTGTTCAGTTTTAAGCAAGCTTCATTCTTATTTTTATTGCAATAGCAAGCATAATACTATTTACTGAAACAAAAATTAGATAATCTTGGGCTAATACCTTTTTTTCTATTTGTGTTCAACTTAATATGTTTTCGCTCTCATTCAGTTGGGAGACAACATAATTATTTCAGTGGAGAAATGTTTATTCATGAGGGCGTTCTATAACAAATCGTTGTACTGACTGACTAGAAATAGCGAGTTTCCTTTAATTTACTGTCGTTGTCAACGGTTCTCAAACTTTTCAAGCGGCAATGACAAAGACAAGTTTAAACCACTACATACGACAAATGTGACTGTTTTTACAATTATCTTTAACACAAAATAAGGTTGTGAAATATTGATTTGTTCCTCCGTTATATGGCGTTATGACAGCTGTTTCTTCAGTGAAGCCACGAAAAACAAGGCCAAAATTTAACAGTTTTCAAAATTAAATCTGAACCACCATGATACTGAAAAATTTAGCTAAAGTTCGTCATGCGAGTCGTTTTCTTCGGTTCCAGTCTCTTGGTGCTCATGTTCGTTTTCGTTCCCAGTCTCTCCACGCCTATCGTTCTCATAAGCGTCCTGTGAACGCTGCTCTTCGCTGTCTGGGGAAATGTTGTCATCCCTTTCGGCAAGGGCTTCGTAAGGTTTCAGAGCTTTTCTAATGTTCATCTTATACTCATTCCGAGTAACTTGGTCTTTATCTTTGCCTCCAAGCCTTTCAAAGAACTGCGTAGAAACAATACTTGTTAAGTAAACAGCCATAAAATCTACCGCTCTTAAAGGTGTGAAGACCGTATTTTTTTTTTAATTTCGCGCTGATTTTCCGAGAAACGTAGTTTGAATGTGCGTGTTTCGTGTCGTTTAGAGTCGTTGTGCGTGGTCGTTCGTCAACTTGTCAGCGGTAAACGAAGATAGCGTGTGACGTAGGTTATGGGGAAGCGAGAAGGCGCTTGAACCGTTTTTGTTGTCACAAGC
>JAOBAT010109413.1:0-14743 GCA_026413305.1 Hydrozoanthus tunicans
CCCATAATTTATGAACCAGCCATATTTACCATCTTCCTTGGTTTCAACTACCCACAAAGGGAATACCTCCTCCCCCCCATAATTTATGAACCAGCCATATTTACCATCTTCCTTGGTTTCAACTACCCACAAAGGGAATATCCCAACCCTCCCCTTGGCAAACAATACACCTACCACATTTACCATCTTTCTTGGTTTCAGCAGCCAACAAAGGGAATACCCCTACCCTGGCAATCTATAAAGCAACCACATTTACCATCTTCCTTGGTTTGAACTGTTGCCTCATTGCTTAGCTCACTCTTTCCCACTCTGTTCTCAGCTAGCATTCTGAGGTCATAGCGTGAGGCCGGCTTCAGATCCACTAGCCTCAGACTCGTTGCATCACCCGCGGCCGATCTGTGTCGAGCATTACTCCAATATTCTGAGGTGAGTTTGTACTCGATTTCATGCGAAGTCAGTGGAGCGTTACGGTCGGACCCCTGCTCCCACGTGACAAGAACTGCTCTCGCTTCGATCTTTTCAAATCTAAGGTTTTCTGGTCGTTTAGGTCTTTCTAAAAGCATTAAAGAGCCAGTCATTAGATAATACTACTGCTGAATATAATAATAACAATATCAGTGTTAATAGCGGTTTATTGGTAACTTTACCAACTATCCACGCATTCAATTTTTCATTCACTGGTTCGTACGTTCGTCTATTCATCGATCCGTCGATTTTCCACCCACCGGTCCGTCCGTCCATCCTTCCATTTATCAATCCACAGGTTTTTACGTCCGTCCATCAATCCTTACACCCATTTATCCATCCACCAGTCCGTACGTCCATCCTTCCATGCATTTATCCATCCATCGGTTCATACGTCCTTTAATCCATCCTTCCAACCAAGAGTCCGTACGCCCGTCCATCCACCCTTCCATCCAACGGACCGAACGCCCATCTGACCATTTGTTCATCCAACGATCCGTACGTTCGTCGGAATGAATGTCTGTCAATCTAACAGACCAAACGTCTGTCTATCAATGTATCCATCCGTCCGTCTATTCGTCCTTCAACCCATTCCGTCAGTCTGTCTATTTAAACATCTATTCATCTTTCCGTCTATTTACCAACTAGGAAGTACCTGGAGTATACATACGCAACTTTGATTTAAAATCATCGAATATATTGCACTAAAATACTGATTTTTTTTTTACCTTGCACAGTTAGACTGAAGGACTTTCGGTCAGACCCGTACTTGTTATCAACGCGACAGGAATACAGGGAAGATGTATCCTTGAACACCAAGTTGCGTATATGGAGTGTGCTGTTAACAGTATGAAGGTGTGCGTTTTTTATATTTATTGTCACCCGACTGCTGGATGCCATAATCTTGTTGTTATGGTACCAACGCAACCTGATTGGTAAGCTTCCACGTGCTACACACGTGACGCTGTAGTCGCTGTTTATCTTAAGACTGCGATCTTGCGGTGGTCTGATGATCGTTGCTGGCACTGCTGACAAAAGGAATAATAAGAACTTTGGAAGATAGCGGCTTGAATCGAATATTCATTTATGAAGTACGAAGATGCCATGAGTTTGGGGAGTCCTTCAGAAACCTAGAGTTGGATCTGATTGAGCCACTGCCTCCAGCTTATTTGGGGCAGTAAATTAGTTTTCTAACAAAAGCAATTTTTTAGTACGATTGAGCGTTGGCAGCAAGTTGATGATAGTAAACCGACAAACCAAAGAAACTTAATAGTGAGTAATACAAAATCGTTGATCACAAATTTGGAAGAGTTGATTTGAGAAAAAAGGAAGAATGATACCGATCGAAATAGTTTTGGTTTAGGTTCTAACGCCAAATAAAACTACAGGCTTGTACAGATATCAAAAACAGCACAAACTTAGTACTTTGGCCAATAAGTTTGCACTACAGAAGTTGCTCTTTCAATTCTTTAGTTAAACATTGGCGCTCACTTTATAAAAGCATCTATTAATAGCTCATTTTCAAGACTTTACAAAACTGTGTTTTCTTCACTTACAACATTGCAATTAAGACAAAAACAAATAGTTGTTTCAAAGATTTCCCCTTTTTGTCACAGAGTACATACATAAATGTCTTAAAATATGTGGCAGTTTTTCATTCTTTGGCTTTCTTGTTTTTACCACAGGGCCTTAAACTTGGGCTAAAACTGTCTCTAAAATGGCCATTTTGACTCCCTGCGAAGATGCTTGTCAGTTTCACCTTAATAAAAAAAATTGACATTTTTTCAATTATTGCATTTGACATTACTCCTCAGCTGGACTCTGCACACCGAGTATTAAGTCAATCGGCTGACCCCCCGTTTCCAGGTTCTGTACCGGTTTCTCAGTCAGAGCCTCTTAAATTAAACCGTACCCTTCGAGGGACAGACCTCGATAGGGGATCCTGTTGCTTGTTCTCCCATGACCTTGAGTCAAAAATAAAAGAGGGATTTTTTCCTACCATGCACGGTGACAATAATGTTCCTACTGACTCCTCCGCCTTTCATTCCATTGTCTGCAGTACACGAGTATTGACCCTGATCATTTTCAGTAACGTTGCTGATTATTAAAGTGCCATCAAGTAGTTTCCTAAATCGCGAGCTTGTTTCCACCGGCAGAAATCCATTATTCTCATGCTTGCTCCATTCTATCCGTGCAGGCGGGTAAGCGGTGGTCTCACAACTTAGAAAAGCCTGTTGGCCCTTCAGAACGTACTGTTTTGATGGCTCTTTGGTGAACTTGGGTGGAACTGAAATCAGGTGAAATAAATAAACATAAAACACCCAATTTCTGTAATAATATTTACGCAATTCCTTGTAGGCCATAGCGCTTTAAAAATAGTATTTCTGATAGTTAAGTCAGCAATGTGGCAGAATTAATTGTTTTGCTGGCACGGAGCAGAAGGCTGGTGAAGAGTTAGAGGAATATAGGTATTTAAAGGGGTGCTTTGTAAAGATTGTTCATTCTTCGTTCAGCATCGCTATCGGCGAATTCTGCTTCATCCATCGTTAGATTTGAAACCTCAGCCCCCGGAGTTTGCGGTACTGCAGATGGTTTTTCTCACCAGGTGGAGGTATATGTTCCCTTTTTCCACAATGTGGTTTGGGTTTTCGTACCCGGCGGTTTCGTTACGTAAGTGTAATTTTATCATGTTTATATTTGTGTATTTATAAAGTATGGAAATCACGTTTATGAATAGTTTGTTTCAAAAGCAAAAGGCTAGTTTGCAAAGGCAAAATAAAACGGTACTGTGGTTCTTGCTGCTCCTACAATCCCCTGTATCAATGCAGTTGCAATGTGTCTGAAGGGCCCAGTGGAAGCAAAAAAATGGAATTCTAGGAAGGAGAGAAGACCGAACCTCGTGGGGTTCGAACGCACACACACACACACACGTGTTAGTAAGAGTTAAGCAACGTCCCCGTCCCGAGTAAGAACTAGGGAGGTTAACGGCAATGGAATGCAGAAAGGTGCAAACTGCGGTATTATTAAACTAGTGATCTGATTGGCTAAACTTTAAAAAAGGACAATATCTTCATAAGTAAGCTGATGTTTTTCTTTCCAGTTCACTCATTTATGAGCCTGGATGACTCAATTTGTTGGGAGCTGGAGTTAGATGTTCCTTTTAACAGGAGGAACAGCCTGGTTGGATGACCCTATGGAGTTAGATGTTCCTTTTTACTGGAGGAACAGTCAGGTTGGATGACCCTATGGAGTTAGATTGTCCTATTTCTTGGAAGATAAGGCTAGATGTTCCTACATATTGGGAGGTGAGGCTGGTTGTTCCTGTTTATTTTAGGATGAGGCTAGAAGTTCTATTTATTTATTTTTTAATTAAGCAACGAGTTATCCTCACTGAATATACAGTATGAAAAAAAATCCTCTAAACCGATGGCCTTCCTCTAAATGTTATGCTTAGGGGTTTTATTGGCCTAAACCATATAATGATCTTTCTTCCAGAGAGGGAAAGCGCACATTACCGTTACTCATTGCCATTATCGTAAACTCACCATAAACAACCAAATGAACAGATTGTCGCACTTCTCCAGCAGAATTGTTTGCCACACAAGTGTATGTCCCACCATCCTCTGCTAGAACTCTTTGAATGATAAAAGTACTCATTCCAATTACGTAGTTCAATACTTGAACGCGAGACGTTGTGTGCAATTGCTTGCCGTGCTTCAACCAATAGGCGTTGATCGGTTGATCTCCCGACTGGTATCCACAGGTTAGAAAAATTGTGTTGTTTTCATCGGTCGGGGTCAACTTGATGGGACTGATTGTGGGTGGTACTGAAAAGAAAAAAATGAAAAAGACAACTGAAAAAGAATGAAAGTAGCTAGCATATTTGCATTTTCACACTAAGCAGAAGTTGGACTCATTAAAAGAACTAAAGGTGCCTACTTGGCCAAAACATAAAACGGTGCCTCTACCTTGCTCTTGTTCGTTTGCACTTAGGATATGTAAGTGAAATCTGGTTTCCGTTTGTTCACAAGAAGATGACACTTATTGAAAGGGTTCAACCTAGAGTTACAAGGTGGGTCCTAAAAGACTACACCCTGCCTTACAAAGAGAGACTATTGAAACTTAATCTGCTATCCGTCTCCTACTGACACGAACAAAAAGGTATGTGCACTCTATATATACTGTTAAACAATATTTACGACATCGATACCTCTTGCTTCCTGTCTACTAAACATGCAAACTCCCGTACTCAATCTGGACTGCATTTACCTGAACTCTCTCCTTCAGTAACAGTTACTTCAATCGCTTCACCTTCCCCTGGAATGCCTTGCCTGAGCCAATTAGATCTTCTATCTAATTGGCTCAGATCTTCTATTTAATTTCTTCTTATTGCAGACAAGTTCAAAAACATCTTCAATGTATTTTTAGTTTCCATTTTTTTTGTTGATATTCGTAATACATGGCGCAGCATTTGTAGTTCATGTCCTAAGCATGTGTCTCGCCACCTTAAGTCTTCAGTTCATTGTTGTTTTTAGTTCTCTTAGTGTTATGGTATTTAGTATTGTTTTGACGTTTGCAATATTTCTAGTGCTATATCTTTTTTTTCTAGCTTTTATGTTCGGGTGGTTTGCTTATGGCCTGTTGTAGTCGCCTCACTGTATAAGTTTCGAGTTATTTACTTTCAATTTGAATATAGTGAAAGCAAAATACCTAAATGAATAAAAGTATTAGTAAGTTCTCCCAAGTAAAGCTCGTACTTCATCATCGTTAAAGTGTTTTGCTTAATCTACTCTTATTTCTCACTACCAATTATCTACTTTGTATATGATATCTAAGGAGAAGTTCGATATTGATAACAGACTCGGACTAAAAGGGTTAAAAACCGTTTGCAGGATTATTACATCCAGTGTCAACTCCGGGATTCAAAAAGCGTTAATAGTTTAAAGCAAGATTTGTATAATGACTTCTTTTAGTGTCCGCGTGCGAAACATTGAATGTTTTCTATCTTTGCTTATTTTGGAAAAACATCCGTCTTCAGGTTTTTAGCAACACTTATCTTCAGCATTGCAGTTTTCTGGCTGAAATTCTTATGAGCAAAATTGTTTTTTACCAAAAGTTTTAAATATGATTACTGTTTAGTAATGATCTTGAAGCGTTTAGTCATCTTCCACTTAGGCTTCCAATCTCAACCCAGGTTTCTTAGGCAATGCACCCGGATTCTTCACCACTTTGTAGTGGAAGTTTCTTCGGACCAGTTGTTGGTAACAGAGAGTCAGTCCAGCCAGTTTGTTAAGTGTGTGGAATGGGTCAGGAGTATCAAGAATTTTCTACTGAATCTCGAAGATCATTGTTCCCATGAGAAATTACTCACATAAATGTCTTATAGAAGGATAGTTGTGCCTTTATATTGTGCCATTTCCATATGAATGCTCGATGGCGTTTTACAATGATCAGTTTACCCCTAGCGGACCGGAAGCATACTTAGGCGCCTCAGGCAGCCGCTTCAAAGCGGTCCATGTTTTACCGACTCCGGAAGGATGGAAAGCAGACTGGCCTTTAGCGGGAAAGAAAAAACTTCACCCTCGACCAGGCCAGGAATCGAACCAGGGACCTCAGGATTGGGAGGCAGAGATCTTGCCACTGCACCAACCCCTCCGGCAGACAACGTTAGTACATAAAAGCAGAACATTGTCCTTTACTATCGTTTAAGGAAGCACGACGATCTTCCCGTGACCTAGTTTATCTGAAAAAGCTGTGCTTTCCCAAAAAACAGCCTAAAGAGAACAAAAAAACGTACCTTGTACTTTCAGCGTTAGTGTAGCATTGTCTGTCTGTCCGTCCTCGTTGGTGGCTGTACAAGTGTATCGCCCCATATCGCTTTTTTGGACGTTAGTAATAATCAGCGTGCCATTGTCCGAGACATAGTGCCGCGGGTCAGAAGGAACAGTTTGACGTCCTTTGAGCCACCTTATCGTAGGTATTGGATAGCCTTTGACCTTACAGGGGATGTTTAGGGAACGACCTTGTACCACAGATACAGACCGTGGAAAGAATGTTATATTTGGTGCTCCTGAAACAATTTTAGAAAAAATCAGTTAAGAAATGAGCCGCCATTGGCACGAGTTCAGCACGGCGTCTGAAAAAAACCTTAATTAGCTAGAGCTGAAGTCGTGTAGCACACGTTTGCTTGTCATGCTATCCAACTTGGCACGGTTTTGATTCAAACGGCGTGATAACGGTGAACTTAACACGACGTTCCAAACGGGCCTTACCTCGCACATAAACAAAAGCTGCGTGCTGAGTAGACCCTGCCCGGTTACCAGCCACACATTTGTAGCGACCGCTGTCCAGTAGTTTCATGGATGATCTTTCTAAGCGGCTCATTCGTCGAGAATTGGTGTTGGATTGGATGATGTCCGTAGTAATCTGATAGTCATTGCCGTTTTGTAACTGCCGATCATCCTGATACCACGTGATCTCGAGAGTGTGGTAAAAAGTAGACACTTTGCAGGGTAAATCGAGGCTTTGGCCGGGGTTCAGAATCTGTTCCTGGAAACTAGAGTCCACCTGTGGCCTGGTCACTAGTCAGGTAAAAAGTTGGTGTTAATGCATTTTTAAAAAATCGACCATCTTTTTCATAAAGGAGAATCAAGATAAACGAATGTAAGTTCTTTGACTGGGGCATAAGAAAAAATTGAATACTCCTGGTTACACCAGCCGGATAGTTTTAGCAAATACAGAGTTTTTGGGGTCTATTTAGAGTCCTTTGTCTATGTGAAGTGGAGCTTGCTCATCCGGGACAGTACCAGTATCATCGCGCGCGAGGAAGACCTCCTCCCACGAAAGATCAGTGAGTTGGTTTTAATCCACCAGAAAAGCAATACTAACTCTCCCTAGGCTACAAAGCGCTCATCGGATACAGGTTGAACATCATATCGAGGCCGAACAAACTCCACTTCACATTAACTTTAGATAGAGCTCATGTTTTGTGACAACTGAACCGAACAGGGGAGGGTTAGTGGTACTTCTGTTCTTCGTACAGCTCCACAAGTCAAAGAGTATACTACCACGAATGATGCAATCTGATTGGCTAACCTACTCGTTATCTGTTGAACAAAAAACAGCGAGTAACCAAACCGCTGATGCTTTTAAGCAAAAACACAATGGCGGTCTGATCTACAAAAACGTGTCAGCGTTTTGGTTTTTTTTTTTTACCTTGTTCTTGAGATATCTTGCAAAAACTACGTGAAGCAAGCGAAAAACAGGAGTTTCAACTTTGTAACTTGATAAAAAAGTGGAAACGCGCTTAAACACAAATTGCCGACACGTTTTTGGAGACCAATCTTCGTTCTATCTAATGTTGTATAAACTGTGCAAAGGCGATAATTGGTTTTTGAGATGGAACTTGAAATTGAAAAACTGCTTTTGCGAAACAAGAGGCTACAAAAGAATTATATTAGGTCAAACTGATAAACAAGCGGCTTTATCGTATAGGAAATTTAATAAGCTTTCAGAAAATGTATCCTTTAGTGGGACTTTGATAAAAAGCTAACGCGCTATACGAGAAAAGGCGAAGGTACCGAAAAGGTGCGTCTGATACCTTAAACACTTGTCTTGATGATAGTAATAACATTTTATTGACAGAAATCTACATAGTAGCTTTATATCTGTCATGTTAAATAAGGATCTAACTACTTAATATCTAACTAATTACAAACATGATACACAAGTTAAAAACTATTTAATATTGTAAGACCTAATAATGCTATACAAACTAGTGAACATAACTAAGGAAACTGAGACATGAAATTAGTGAAATTTAAAACCTGCAAGTGATTAAACTTAAGCGTGTGTTCTGACCCTGCATTTTAAAATTTTAAAACCATTTTTAAAGGTATTAAAATCTGGACACCGCCTTACATTTGTGATAAGGAGGATTAAATAAAGCTGCTAAGGAGTCCTGGAAATTACCTCTAGATAAGGGTTAATGGTGCATCACTAGAGCGCAGTGTACGTTGGGGGTTGCGCCTAGGCAATTGCTAGTATAGCACGTTACAGAAAATTCCACCTTATCTAAGTGCACACTCCCTTGTAACAAGTAAACATTACGTTGGTAACCATACCGATAACAATAACAGCCCCTACAGGGCGTTTCCTGACCCAAATACCAAGAAAGTGCACAGTTATCACAATGGTGACGTAAAATACGTACATAAATTACAAGAATATTTGGACGATTAAATTTTCATACAAAAAAAATTGTCCAAAGATTTAATCGTCCGAAAAAATTAACAGCCGATCTTTAAAATGTCCGAAAGTTTTATCATCTTCCCAAATAGTGAGAGATTCCGGGAAATCGACAAGTTGCTCCTCTGGGTTTGTCTCATCTTTTGAATCAGACTGTTTCACTACTATTGGTGTATTCAGCGTTTTAAGGTAACGCCTAATGTTTTTTCTCTTCCACGAAGGTGAAAGTCGACTCAAGGTTGAATTGTATTTGTTGTTGTTTGCACTGGACAAAAAAAGGGATTTGCATGAGCAAATCTGATGCAAACATGGTGTGAACCTATACTTAACCACGTTAAAGATGGTGAATACCACATCTACTGGCCCGAGTAAATATGGTTGTGCAAATACGGTATTTACCATCTTCGCCATATGTTTACTTTAGGTAGACACCATATCTGTATCGGATTTGCTCATGCAAATGTTAGCAAATCCTTTTTTTCGTCCAGTGTTGTCCGAAACTTACGGGTAAAAGATTCAGAAAGTGTTTTGTCGGAAACTAAATGTCCAAAAGTTTAAGGTCCGAATATTTTCGTACTTAAAGTGTACTTTACTGCACAAGCTCGTAGAATTTTAAGCCCTGTTTACAAGGACTAACTAAAACTAACCCGCCTCCAGAGGTGGGTTCGACCTGGAATAGTTTTGAAAAGTGTCGTGTGAACACCAACTTTGGTCAAACTCGGGTTAGTTTTGATTTTGCACATGTGCACTTGTGAGTTTTCCCATCGAACTTTGCTGTGTGTTTTGGAATCTGAGCATGCCCGTGTAAAACTAACCCGGGTTCTTCTTTAATAGAAATGAAAGTTTTTAAACAAAATCTACACAACTCGCTGCTGATACGTCAGAGGTTACCAGTCCCCGGCCTGCTCGGTCAAAATTTACATTCCAATCTTTTTTTTATATTAAAAAAGCATACTTAGACGTGGAAATTCTCTTTAATTATTCGAATTTTGAGTTCACAGATGACAACAGTTTTATTCTAAAAAGTAAGAAGTTAAGCTCTATAGGGACTTTAACCTACCTCCATAAAACTCCGCGCTACTCTGAATCATCTCCAACCCATTGTCAGCTACGCATTGATACAGACCGATATCTTTACTATACACGACTGAAATTATGAGATCTTGCCCAACGGTGATCCGTTCTTGCTTGGGAATCGGTTCAGTGTTTTTATACCACGTGATGTTGGGGCGTGGTTCGCCTTCGACGTTACATTTGAAGGTGAACGAGTTCGTACCAATTGAGACCCCTCTGGGCTGCGGTCGGATGTTAAAAGCAAGTGGAACTGCGAAAAAAAATTAAGGAAAGATAAATGGAAATGCTTATTAAATGACTTTAAAAGGTTACTAGATTTGAGAAAGTGCGCAAAGCCAACAACTTATTTTGAGGTCTTTCTAAGATATTTTGTTGGAAAAATACATGAAATTTGCTTATCTATAGTTTAAAAATTATGAACCGAAATCCAAATATTGCCTCTAAGTTTTAACTAGATGGAGAAAATTTCAAAACGCCATCCCCTGTTATTCGCCGACCTCTCTTAGTCAACAGCGCAGTGGCCGAGTACTTGCTGTGTTTGAGTTGTAATTCTAAGGGGTCGCCCCAGTCGACTCAGCTGTATAAATGAGTACCGGTTCTGCTGGGAGCTAACCTGCGATAGATTAGTGTCCTGTGTTGCGTCCTTGAGCAAGACACTTTACCCGACTTTGTTCCATTCGACTCAGCTGTATAAATGAGTACCAGTTCTGCTGGGGGCTAACCTGAGATATATTAGTGTCCTGTCCAGGGGGAGTCAAAGACTCTCATCCGCTTAACACTACAGAAACCGGGGCCAGCCTAATCGGCCACTTGGCTCCAAAACGGACTTGGTATGTTTTATCTCTCTTACCTCTCACTTGGAGGGAAATAGTTGAGGTATCTGTCCCGCCGCTGTTAGTAGCCGTGCATGTGTATATTCCACGATCAGCAAACGTCACTTTCTCGATACGCAAACAGCCTCCCGCAGATAAAGAAAATTTTCCGCCTATAGAAACCCGGCCTCCGTCTCGTTTGCTCCATGTATATCGGGGTGCCGGGTAACCACCCGCCGTACATTGCAACTGCACAGTCTCGCCGCTTGTAACAGAGACGTTGAACACATCTGACGTCATAACGGCTGGTTTTGGGGTTTGTGCTGTTGTAAAAAGAATTATGTTTAAGACAATTTAGAATTGTTCTAGCATAAACAATTCTGTGGTATTTGGGTATAGTTCAATGGTATTGTAGGAAAGGGGGAAAACACATTCACTAATTGATCATTAGCAGAGATAATTTTTCTTCAACGGAACTTTTTTATATAGTAAACTATATCAATACATACATATATACATGTCGCCGTCTTTGTTTTGGCCGTTAATAAAATTTTTCAAAATTGCCGTTTTTTATACTAACAGACGGTTTTACCATCTCATTTTATGTACGTCTCGTAGAAATGCGTGCTTTAGTTGACAGCTAAGTCGTCTCGCAACATAGGGTTATCTGTTAAGGGCATCGGTTGGATGGCCTTAGTTGCAGTTGGCGAAACCGTCAGACGGCTACGACGCCTGCAGTTTTTCCCGACTTTAATTTATACTAGAAGGCTAAGGCCATGTCCATTCTAGTGCGTTTGCGCATACATTACGATGTGTTTAGGCCTTCTGTCCACACTACGACGCTGAGCGTTTTCAGCGAACCGCATCAGTTTGAAAACACTCTTGAAAGTGGATCCAAACGAAAACGCGCACGCGTTGACAGTAGGAAACGCATTGAAATGAATACTGCTCTTAAAATATTTCTAACTATATCATGATCACTTCATTTGCTTTGAATCGATTCCCAGTCTATGCCATCGAATGTCTTTGCCATTTTATATTAATTTGTCACCCTAAGAAGTAATTCTACTTTATCATCTGAATTCCAGATGAATGCTTCCTGCCGTTACTGTGGGACTTTTGAAAACGGTATGAAAACGGTAGTCTGGATGCAGATCAATCGATGCGTTTTTGATGGCACCGAAAACGAAACCAAACGAAAACGCATTACTGTGGACAAGACCTTCTAGTACAAAAATAGCCATTGTCTTTATTACTTCAGGAACGAACCTTTGACTGAGATTTTGGCGGGATTGCTTGCTTTAGTATCACCAGTTAGAACGTTGATGGTGTAACAGTAATACATCTTGTCAGAATCCTCCGGCCGCACACTCGTTATGATTAAATCCCCCGAAGGCATAAGTGAGAACCTGTGTGGTAAAAACACAGAATTAGGGCGTACTAGAAGTTATCAAAATCCGTGGGTCAAAACGAGAAAAGGCCGAGGTTCGTCGCATGGCTTTGAGCAGATAGACACCTTCTTTCTACCCTGCTTGGCAGAGGTTTCGCTATTTACTGACTGTCTATGAGAAAAACAAGCACTATTTTACAACAGCTGTCCTTGAAATAGTATGGTTTCAACAAACAATCATCAGAGCATTTTTTACCTTCCACCAATGTTGACTTTGTCACGACCTTTGTACCAGGACTTGACCACAACGTAATGGCGGACAGAGTTGGGAAACTTTGCTTTGATCACTGCTGTTCCACCCAGCATCACTTGCGTGTCCAACGCGTACACGCGATAGGGTTTCACTACAACTGTATTGAAGAAACTCGGGCTCATAAGATTTAAGAACCTGATAATTAGATAAAGTCTTAAACTGGGCCATCGTGGTAGGTGTTCATCATATTCTAACCGTTCTTCATGTCATGGGAAGGATTTTTTTTTAACGACCATTGGAGCTAGACAAGCTTGGGCGCATACTCTGGACGGTCGATCAGGAACCATTTATGCTGGGAAGCATCAGGGCGTCTTAAAGACCCTTAGAGCTAGACTGAAGCTTGGTACATACTCTGGAAGGTTGAGAACCATACATGCTGGGAAGAATCCGTGTCTTACAACTCTTAGAGCAAGAAGACGTGGAAACTTTCTTTGGTTTTTCGAAGTTTGAGTTCACAGATGACAACAGTTTTAATCCAAAAGGAAGAAATTAAGCTCGGTAGGGACTTCAATTCTTATGTTATCATTTTCTATTTCAATATCATTGCTATTGTCACCAATATAAACATCATTATAACCTCTATATCTGTTTTGTGACGCTTTTAAATGACACCTTACCTGCACGTAGTTTTGCTCTGCGACTAATGATTGCACCCAATTTGTTTCGCGCCACACATTGGTAAGAAGTTTGGTGCACACTAGGATCCAGTTCCCTCTCACGGAAAGGAGGGAAAAACAGCGACCCGTTCGGCAACACATAGCGCAGGCTCGTATTATTTGTCAGTGCGGTCTGTGGGCTTGTTGCTAGGTGCCACGTAACAACTGGAGGTGGGTAGCCAGCCGTTTTACAGCTAAGGAACGCGGACTGCGTGTGCGCAAATTGTGTATCCGCTGGCTCTTCCTTAAAGCCGAGTTTCCAAGGTTCTGAGAATTTATAAACAAACGTTTTACCATCTGAAGACAAATAACAGGAAAAGGGTCTCGTGGAACATGACACGACATGTTTTTTTCTGTGACAAACACTCGGCTGACGGCGTTTCCTGTGAGCATTTTGTTTTTGGTCGATTCAACCTCTCTAGTCTATATTATTTGAACTTAGTTTGAAATGCTATCCTACAATGTGTGTGGTCAGTGGAACAAGAAATAAAAAAACCAGCATAGAAATGTAGCGTGAAATTAGAGCAAAACTAAAGCCAATTCAGCTTTTTGATAAGATCCAGTCAAGTCTTGAAAGCCTTAAATCTAATTAAAGAGCAAGATTGAGTTTAAGTATTTTCCAGTTTGTTATAATTATAGTCTATGTAATGGCGTTTCAGAATTGCCAGCGTTGAATCTTATCGGGGTTTTAAATGTCGCACGGGCAAAAACACTCAATCGGCTACATTTTGCCAAACGATTGAAGGCCCCCTTTCCTGTTAACGCTCTAGTTGATACTAAGAAGCAAGAACTATGTAGGACTTGTGTAGCTGCAAGAGGATTACTAGTAGTTTCTAGACGCGCTCTCGTTAGAACCTTTCTACGTTTCTGATAACAGGACCATTGCTTGGGCACAGCAATACGTGTCAACTGCATTTAGCCCCGGCCTCAGCCAGTTTATAAACAACAACAACAACAATATTTTTATTTCACCTTATTTATTGTGTGTCAACTGCATATTGCATATATTGTATATTTATTTCACCTTATATATTGTGTGTCAACTGCATATTGCATATATTGTGTGTCAATATTTTTACTTCACCTTATATATTTACGTGTCAACTGCATTTATCCCCGGCCTCAGCCAGTTTATAAACAACAACAACAATATTTTTATTTCACCTTATATATTGCTGATTAAAATTTACAGATTTTGATTGCTTAAGAAAGGTGCTGGCTACCCGGAATAACCAAGAGGGCTATACTCACCGGGCAGCCAGAACACAGTTTGATTAAGGCATGTTAAAATGAGGACATAAAAATATATATCAAATGCTACTAATGATAGAAATAAAAGTAATAAATAGTGTAAATAAATTTTAATACAAAAAGTAATAAAAATAATGTATATCATAGGGAAAAACTACTTTGGTTGTAAATAATTTTAATAGTGTTTTATGATGTTTTCTCTAAGCCTGGCTTTGAATGTCTTAATGGATAGAGATTTTAGAATTAACATAACTTCTCCTTACATAATACATGCAAAATGAGTGATTTTGTGATGAGTAACCAGAAATTAATCGAACCAAAGATGTAAACCGAAATTCTACTTAAACTGGTAACACGAAAATGTGGGGTACGCGTTTGGGAGAAATTTTTTGGTGCCGACATGGTAGACCTGTTGACCTTTTTGTAGCTACTACGCATGCGCGACAGTAGCTACAATACTATCGTTTTGATGGATAGAGTCGATTTTAGGTTGGTACGCCGTGTAAGACCGCACGAATTTTCCCGAGATTTTCTC
>JAOBAT010109424.1:0-14743 GCA_026413305.1 Hydrozoanthus tunicans
GTTAAGATCGAAAACGTTAAGTTTTAAAAATCATAAATACTATTTTTTACCTATTTTACTATAAATTTTAACGAGGCAGAATTATGACCATAACCTTTATTAAATTTCATCTCAATGGACAGAGCAAGAGGGTAAAGATAGTTGTCAATAGTGCTACTTACCTTTCTGAACTTTTAAATTGCTCACCCTCTGGTAGTGAATTATAAATAAGATGAACATCACTCTGCAAGTGATAGATGAAAAGCATTCATTGGTTATACAAACTATGCCTCATTTGCTCTTTCCCTAATAGGTATGTAGCTATAAGGGACTAGTTCAAAAGACAATTAGCCCTAATCCAGGGTTGATTACCATGACAACCAATAGGTTTTGTTAAGCATTAATCCTGGTTTTAAGTTGATCAGCTTTTGAACAACTGGCCCCAGGGCTTAAGGCACCTAAGAAATTGGAGCTTAGCGTTACATACCCCTTACAAAAATACAGCTTTTGCTTCCGTCTCCTTCCCCAAAGCTAGTCAGCAAAATGGTTTAGACCATGAAATGAGTAAAGTTTCCGTACTCACCCATACTTGATTATGCATACAGTATAATGGCCACCAAACTTAACTTTTCATGCAGTTTATGGTCGCCAAACTCCAAGTTTTCTTTCGGGAATTAAAAGATAAAAAAATTAATTGCCCAGCCCTAACAGTGATTTTGGTTGCTCTTAAAGCAAGATTTACCGAGCCGATATTTTGATCTAAAGATCTAAAGCTTTGTACGCGTAATGAAGAATGGGTGAGTACGGAAATTTTGCCGAAAATAATAAAATCGTTTTGCTTACTGAAATCTCCGGCGGGATCCGAAGTCCGCTAACTGACGGCTGCTGAGCTTGGCAGGCCGAGGTATCCCGAATTGCAATCACCTCATTTCGAAGCTTAGCTATTTCTGATTTAAGCTCCGCGTTCTCAGATTTTAGTAATTGCAACTCTTTAGTTTGACGCTGAATCGACGCAGCGATTCCATTCAAAGTGTGGAAAATCCTACCAATCTGAGAGCTCGTGATTACCGTGTTTTCCCGCTGTCGTGAAGCGTGAGTTGGTGTAGTAGATCTTGAGGAGCTGGACGACCCGCGACCACCACTGCTGCCTGAATCCGATGCTGATGGAGAAGTACTTTCATGGGATGTGGACATAATCCCAGATGGCATGTTTTGTTGAGTCTTTTTTGCCATGAAACAAAGAAGAACTTTGTTATCAAAACAAAACTGATCGTTCGAAGACCAACTATACGTACCTGCAACGAGATTTCAGTCGCTATTAATTTAATACACTGTAGTCTTGAGCTGAACTTTCCCTTAAACTTTTTTAACTTGAATTTGGTAGAAACTCTCACGGAACTTTTTCTTTCGTTGCCTACATCGAAAGTCCCGCGCTTGTTAGCTGGCAAGCTAATGTCTCGGAGAGTTGATTGGCTGGCGGTATGAAGACGTATGCCCGGTGAGCGAAATGAAACGGCCAAAGGTAAACAAATCAAAGCAAACAAAAGTTGATTGAATCAAAACTGAATACTGTCTTATACCGTGACTGACTGAGTGACTGTTTTCCCAAAATTCGAACTAGCAGGAGCGAGCTGCCGAACGCCTCCGAGATCGAGAGACGCTGTGAAAATCTAAACGAAAAGTCCTGCGCAGGCCTGCTGATTGGCTATAGGTGGGGTCATAAAAAAAAATCGGCTTTTGATTAACTATTAAACTGAAAGAAAACGTATCGATATTGCATAAAAAGTACACGGATTTTAGTGAAATTTTTCTTTAGTTTCTTCTATTCCCTGCCGTAAAAAAAAGTCAAACCGCATTTATAAGTACTCGTCAGACAGGTTTTATCGAAAACCCACTTATAAGTATAACCTAGGTTAATAGGTTTTTATGGAATTGGTATTTACTTGAATCACTTTCGGTTCTTAATTTGATCAGCACGGGCAACTACTATGAGGAATATGTGATATGGAATATATTTGCTCAGGTGATTATAGAGTTTCCACTGCTCTTATTGGTGGAGGCTAATACTCCCTATTTAAATTTCAGGGTGGTAGGTATGACCGCTGTATTTTTTAGGGGTTAAATTGTTAGTCCGGTACTTTTCGTTTTTTTAGGGGTTGTTAAAAGAAATTCTGTGGTAAACCAAGAGTCTGGTATTTTTTAGGGTTAAAAAAACCCCAAGCTATTGGACTGCTTGCAGTCCCGTGTTTAGCAAACGTGCAAACTAATAAGATGTTAAGAAAAAAGTCCTTTGACGAACATTTTATTGCGCCCGCGCCTTTATTCACTTATATACTTCATGTTTCTAGCCTTTCAAGACTTTTTCTGCCTTGTTCTCATTTTGTAGAAGCCAGAAAAAGTAAAATGTTTTCAGTTCTTAAAATACCATTTTGCCCAGCAAGTACTAGCATTACTTGATTAATTCCTGTATGCAAAAAGGTTACAGTGCTGAAGCAGTTTCCCTAAAACATTTCCCAACACAGTGTATAACTCTAAACAATTAGCCACCGTTCTGTAGGCGGATTTCATTGTTTATATATTAAAAGAATAAACCAAATTTCCATATTTAAACAAAATAAGTAAAAAATTTGATAAAGTGTAGCATGGTAACTAATCAGTCAAAGTTTTAGCTTGATAAATTGGGTACTTTTGGAGAAATGAGTCTTTCAGTTTAAAACTCCAAAATTTACCAAAATACTATCTTTGTAAATACCTTGACTTTCTCAAAGTATTCTGTTTAACAAGCTAAAACTTTCAATGATTATTCACCTTGCAATATTCTATCAAATTTTGGACTCATCTTGTCTCAATGTTGTAGTTTGATTTACGTTAATGAGGGAAATGTAAACAATGACGTCATATGCGCCTATTATCAGCAAACTTCACTTTATCTAATGAACCGATTACTGCATGGCTATAGTAAAAGCAGTAGCATAAAGTCAGAACTCTGAGGGACCTAAGCGTTCTTAGTTACTACCCCAAAATTACGAACCCCTTTATAGCAAGAACTATTTAGACCGTGCCACCACTTGCCGCTTTTTTAATAAAAAAGTTTATTACCAAAAAAATATATTTGTAACTCAAGGAAACTCTTAAATAGTTTAATAACTTTAATTTTGGGTTCCATTTATACTATCTTTTCATTTGTTTATTACCCTTATATTTCATGTTCCTGTTTTGTTTTGTTTTTTCAAATTCAGAACTTTGTTTTGTAGCTTGTCCAAACAAGACCACAGCTTGAAACTGGCCCCTTTCACTTAAGTGCTCAGAAATGTCTTTACTAAGCGAAGTTTGCATTTCTTTGAATTACTTTCAAATCTTGATTCATTAGCAAAGTATCAAACAATTGCAATTTATTAAGACATTTGAGCCCCTTTTCTTAAATTGGTAGTTAACAGATATACTAAGCTTCAGCTGTGTTTCAGGTTAATCTCCCTGAGTGCCAGTCTGCCAAATCCCTTAATTAGCCAACTTTCTTGCACCAATAATTTTAGTCTTAATAGTCTTAAACAAAACTTGCACACCTTGTTATACATAATCATTCTTGGACTGGTTAAAACATTTGAAAGCTGCACTAAAACCCTTGTAAGTAATATCTTAAAATAGCAAAATCTATATATTATGTGTAGGCCGCGCCATTACACCTGTTTAAAATAGAGATAAAACACCATTGTAAAGTTCTATTCCACGCCACAGACACCACAACTGTTAACTGTTGAGTTGAGGTCCTTCTTGCAAGCTCCCTAGAGAAAGTGGAGGTGGCAGTTCATCATAAGACAGTTGTTTTACTGTTTTGTCCTTACTCCTGTACTTTAAACCACCTTCCTCTTCCATTTGTCTGTAATTAATAAGAATGAAAACGACAAATTAGAAGCTCAAGGAAGTTTTTTCTTAGATGAAAGCACAGAAAAACACTAAAACATGTATCATAAGTTTGTCTTTAGGATGAAATAAAATTCAATTCTGAAAATGAGGCTTGAGGTGAAAATGACTAGTTTACTGTAAACAAACATAACGCCTATTTTTTTGCACCCCTGCATCATGATGTTAAAGGAGGGGTTGGATGGTTTTAGTTCGTTATCTCTAGGACAATGAGACAAACAGCCTACTTGTCTAACATCCATCTTAGGAGGGCCAGGGAAGGGGGGGAGTAGTGGTAGGTGATACAGCTAAAAACCCCAGTTCTAACAAGAAGGAATGGGGGTTCGACGGTTCAGTCGAAAAACTCAATTCTCAATTCTCCAGCAGGGGGGAGTTTAACCCCAGGTCAAACCACTGTGTTGTGCTTCTGCAAAATACATTCCTCCTTGACTTGTTCCAGTTAACTTGGCTGTATAAATGGGTACTAACTATTATAGAGGTCAACAATATGTGAAGAACTTTGGGCTTGTCTTTTTAACACTTATGATCATGATGAGCACTGAGAACTAGGGTTGAGAAAGGTTTTAGCATACTAACATAAATTATATCACTCAGGACTCTCAAGTGAGGACTTGGGTTTGAAACATAGTAAATGCATTATGAATTATATAGGGGCTCTTGAGGGACCTGGGGCTTAGGCTTTCGACATACTGGAGCCCACACCAGAGTTCCCTAAAGGACCACTTTGCAGGCTATGAATGATATTGAAGGCAAAAATTTTAAAAAAAGCTTTTCGTTCATTCCAACCACTTATAAATTATCAGAACAATGATAAAGGTAGCCACCTGGTAAAGTCATCATGGTTGTCATAATGCTCCGGTACCCCGCCCTCAAGGTCTGCCATTGTTTCCTTCTCCTGCTCAGTGTCACTATCATCACTTTGGGCCACATCTGGTGCCTTCCTTCCTCAGAGAGGCACAATAGTATATCAGAACACTTGTAAGACAGTAAGCAACTCCCTATTGGACTAATCTTTCTGCCCCAATCTTTTGTCAACATGGCAGTCCCCAGGTGTGCATCCAGGAATCTAGGAAAGGGGGGGGGGCATAAATCCCAAGTAATCCTTGTATACTCCTTGTCCACACTTATGGGCCAAAGCATATAATATTTCAAGAGTGTAAGCTTGTGCATAGCTTGAGCCATTGAGCACTGAAGGCTTAAGCTCTTTAGAGGGGTCTGTGGAACTTAATGAAATTTTCAAACTTCTGATAAAAATGTGTTTACTTCTATATCTTCTTTCAGTCCAAACAAAATTTTGTCAAATCTTTCACCGTCAATTTCTGTTAGTTTCTTCAGCAAAGTAAATAATGATGAGACCAAAGCCCACCCAGCCTTATAGCTCCACGGTCCCTGAAATTCTATAAGCGTTTCACAAAAGCCTGATTTGTTTAGAAGCACACAAAATAACAGTATTTCTAAAACCTTTATTTCTTATAAAAAAGCTTATGGTGTATTGATAAGCAACCAGATATCTACCCCCATCAAAAACCACTCAAGAAACTATTTAACTTACCGGCATCCAAGGTTCATAGAGTTATTTATTATTGTTCGATCTTTTATAAAAAGCATGAATATGTAAGTATCTCCTGACCAATGTTAAGTGATTTACTTTCAAGACTTTTTTGTATATCAGAGACCATTTTTTCTTTAAAAAACATTTCTTTTAGTTCTACCAATTCTCTTAGCTTGTTTCTACTTGGATATATATGAACAATAATTAATACACTCTATACACTTTTAAAAAGTCAGTAACTAAGTTTATATAGTATGGTCTGCAGGATTCATACCCAATCCCGATCACTTCAGGATTCGGGATCTAGGGATTTGTGCGGGACAAACAATAGAGTCCCGAAAACAAACTTCAATGTCGTCCCAAAACTATTTCAGGATTTTTGCATAAGTTATCTCTTTTGTACAAAGAATGCTAGCCAGTGCTATCTAATGGATTTGATTCTGTCAAGAAAATTTTATCTAACGAGTGCTGCTTTGATCATTTCGATGCTTTTTTATAGTTACATCATTACACAAATCTGTTAGTTATCCCAGCGAAACAAGTTTAGTTTTTGTTGTTTAAAGGAACTTGATCTTTTTACTTTTTTATTTTTCCAAACGAGCACAAATCTTGCGATCTCATACTGAGAAGCGAGAATTATTTCTTAAGTTTAAACTGATTTGCGATTATCAAAGATGCCCATGGCCAAAAGCATAATATTTCGGGGACATTATTGGGTAGAATGAAGTTATGTATAAGTAGTTAGTGAAAAAGTATTTCTAACAGGCGTCAAGTTAAGCCACAATGAAACCCGGCCACATTCTTAAAGGTATCTATATAGGTATACAATGTTGGATAAACAAAAGCATTCTGTATGTAGTATAAGCTGTATAAAATCTAATAATAATATAATTATTAATTAGTTTGCATAAATCAACATTGCAGTTCATACTAACTTTTCAAGAAAACCTTGTAACCAGCTGGTCTTGAGGAAAGCACTGTGGAGTGACTCAAGAAATGATGACTTTCTAGAAATAGAAAGATTACAATAGATTAAATAGTCAAACAGAGCTGTTATCAATCAAATCATTTGTAGGTATCAACTATACTTGCCACCATAACTCTATTAACTTTTTTGGCCATACAAAAATCTTCTTCATCATCATTGCTACTATTAACTTTACATTCTACCACAGTAAAGCCTGAGAGAAGGATGGGAGAGGAGAAGAAGGAGGAGGACGAGAAGGAGGAAGGGGCTGGGGAGAGAGTGACCAAGGAAAGGTGAATACTGAATTGAAGCCAAGGAACATCAGTTATTATTAGTCAAAAGTAAACATCCTCACTTTGGTGAATATAGTGGCTTAGTTCAATTATTAATCTTGAGTTAATGTTAATTACAAAGAACTTCAGTTCTCACCATATACAACGTAATTTTTGATCATGTCTTTTCTGCCGCGTATGCCAGATAAATTAATGTTATAGAGTTTGAGGAAAAGGACAACATTTCCTAGGCTAGAAAACATGTTTTGATCATGTCGCATGTAAAATATTCACCTCTCTGGGTTTGTTGATTTACTTGTTTTTTTGTTCAACTGCTGGTACTCAGTTGATTCTTGATCTTCTTCTGATTCAATACTTTCTGTGCCTTGACTCAACAACTTCCTTTCTTCACTTCTTCTTGCCTAATTAATGTAAACCAATTCATATGTTAAAATGACTCATTCTTAAACCAGAAAAAGCGAAAAAAATGAGAAGCTATCAAAATTTTTAGCCTGAATTAAAAATTGGACCCTTGTGCTTTCAACTGAAACAAGAGCTTTAATCACAATCAGTGATAAAGCTCCAATCCATCTGATTGAAATCTAACAATAATTAGTCAATTAAAGAAAATGTACAGTAGTTCTTAGACTTAAAAACTCAAACATAATATTAGTTTTAGACTACTATAAACAGTTTATACAAAACAACAAAAAAATTACATTCTGATGAATTCTCTCCACAAGCTCAGAATTGTTTACAATTAACAGCTTAGACAATTTTGAATAAAATTTTGGCTGGAGTATATTTACTATATTCTGGCCAGCCATATTGTATGTATGTTGAGTTGGTAAGTTTTCCTAAAATAATTGAATATAAATACTCTTTGTGTAATGAATTTGGGAGAACTCCACTCTTCATCTTCTGCAGTTTACCAGTAGTTTGATCAGTTCTCATGTTTTCATTACAAAATTATTTATTTTGTATGTGTTACTGTATGTAAGGAGAAATGAGATAATGATAAATCAGCTGGAGCTGAATGGGTTATAAGGCTTCCCGAGAAATGAGGGTGTAACCAAGATTTCCCAGCAGCTTATGGACTTTCACAAGCATTACTGAACTCCTTAAAGTGTATTTCAATTGTTAAACTTTTTTACTCAAGCTTTCCCAGAAAATCCCAGAACTTTAAAAGCTCGGGATTTCAGGCTTACATGCCAAACATTTATCTGCTACAAGGGCAGTATGTGCCAGTCTTATACTAAATATTATAAAGTATTGATCACACCAAGCACGTACATACATGTACAAGTAAAATAAAGAAAGTGCTCGATCATAAAAAATTAATTACTAACAATAAACTGACTGAGATTTTCCTTTCGCTTTCTTAACATTTTGGGATAAGATATTTTACAGCATTCAATATTTTGGATGACTTAATGAAAAGGTTTCATTTCACAAATACATTATGTAAAATGTTTTAAGTACAGCTCAGATTTGTTTTTCATGCATGTAGCATCTAAAATGGTTTGTTGAATATAATATTTTTAAAATAGAACAAAGTGACTGTCTGCACATGCATGTGTTGTAAGTATTTGAGTAATAAAACTATATACAGTCCATTGTAAGGGATAAATCAAGAAATACAGTTGTATGGTGAGTAAATATTATAGTCAAATGATATAAAAGCATGAATTTCATATTGCCAAAAATAATTTATCTGTGCATGATGAAAAACTAGAATTTCCTCATTTCCTAAACAAACAAGTCATACAAAACATACCAAACGGCTGCTTTTAAACAAAAGATTCAGAATTTTGCCACTATTCATATTTCATGAAACCACTAACAGTGAGAACATATTGTTAACAACAAAAAGACAAATACAGCAACAACTCTTTACATACAAACTTAAATTCAAGTTCTATTCAAAAGCAGAACTTACCATGATAGTATTTGCTGCACAATAAAAAGATAAGTTCTACCGGAGATGAGTTTTGAATATTAATGTCTTAATTTCTCGATTTTTGAACAAAAATTTTTGTCTGTAGTTCAAAGACAATCTAAATTTCACTGACAGATTCTTGACATGTAATCAGAAATCAATCTTTTCAGTTTTTTCATTCATTTGAGAAATCAGATGCTTTTAAACTTGTCCAGATGTACTGAATTGAATCTCTTTGAAATGCAAATGAAGCAGGAAAATCATCTGAGCTCATCAGATACCCAATATTTGTTCAATAACCAACGGATTCTTATGAAAAACGGCAGGCACCAATCATTGAACTTTCTGATGTCACTCTTACAAAATATTGGCCAAAATTGGAGCTGCATGTGAGCATTTTTATTCAGGTTTTACCCCATAGCAAAAAATACCAATCAAATCATTTCTGATTACTGACTATTAAATGACAGTTTTTAAGTGAGCACCAATGATTTTGCAAAAGCTTTTTAACAGAGACTTACTGTATACATTTTTAATGTTCAGAAAAAATTCATTAATAATTTTTGTTAATGCAGAAAAAAAAATAAGTGAACACTTTTTAGAATATGAATGGCTGTGAAGTTTAATTCATGCTTAAATGTTCAGGCCTAAAGCAATAGAATCTAAAAACAATTACCTTTTGTTAACTCAAAGCACAATATTCTTATTTCCTACTTGTTTGACCCTATGGAAGAACCTTTTTTAAACTTTTATTAGTTTGTTTGTGCTTGAAGCAAATTTAATTAAATATTCATAAAACATAAAAATAATAAAGATAGCGTATGCACTCTGAGTCAAACAAAAAGTACACAATTCAAACACAGTGAAAACCCTTAAACTTCACTCATTACAGCTACGTTTTGGAAAACCTTTAAATCACTTCATTTGTAAAAAAAGAACAAAAAGCAGAATAAAACCAAATAAAAACAGAAACTGGGACTTTTCTTTAAACAAATGCATATTAAACACATGTAAAATAAAATGTTTTAAGACAAACAATTGACAAACAACTGACAAAACAATTTTGGTTACAAAATAACGTAAATTTAGCTTCTTCACTACTGAGTTGTTTTGTCATCTCAATTATCAAATTAAAATAATTTTTTAGGAATGAGGCAAACCACTGAACCTTTGTTAGATCACATTATCTTCAAAGAATATTTATTTTTTGTCGTAACTTCAGGTTTTTTTTAAAATTTTGGTAAATGCAACGTATCTGTTAAGTTATCCTTCCCAAAAGAAAAGCCTGTTTATACCTTCATTACAAGTTTGAATCATGGCCTGAGTCTAGTTGTCAACAAAATTTACTGTCAGTAACTTTTGATTAGTTTCATTAAAGAGATAACAAAATGATTTTCACTTTCAGTTTCTACATCTGAACAGATTTAAATAATTGTCTGACTTAAAGTTTCTGTCTAAAATTTGTTGCTTAGTCTAAAATGGTTGTAAAAAGTGTTCATGCAGTAACAAAAAGGGAGAAATATTATTGTTATAACTAGTGATTTAATTTGGAAATCAACCAGGTACGCAAAGTTCATGGTTGAAAATTTTGATCTGTACCAGATATGTAAAATATGACTTTTTTGTGCAACCTCTAAAAAACAAATACCAAGTTATTCTTTTTATTTCAAATACAAAATTTAATACCTGCAATTCTCGATGCTGGTGCTGTATGACTTGTAACTCTGCCTGTAAAACTGCTTCCATATCAGCCATCTTGCTATCAAAATCATCAACCTACCATGCAATAAAGGCTTTAATAACATTGTCATTTACTCAGTGTTAAACTAAAATCCATTTAACTAAGTATTTTAACCCTTTAACCCCTAAGAGTGCCCAAAGATGAGTTTGTAAATTCTCCCAAACTCAGTCTATAGTAATCCTATGAGAAGTTTGGGAGAATTTCTCAATTCATTTGGTGGATGATCAAGTTTCATAGTCTCAGCACTAACCAGCTTGTTTTCTTTTGTTTACTGTAAGGAGAAATTAGATGTTGACAATGTCAAACTAAAAAGAAAGTAGGTGCAGAACACTAATATCCAGTGGTAAGGCCTGACTTGAATCTATATAATACATATACATTATAGAAATATAAAACAAGCATATGTGCTCTGTTCAGTGATAGAAACATGGGTGAACTTTTTAGTTTGAACACTGAACTGATTAGAGAAAAATGAGCTACAGGCGTCTTCTATCAATGAACAGAGCAGGTAAGCAAGTTTTATGTTTCTTTTATAAAATAAGCCACACAAACAATTAACCGATGAACCCTCGCAGTGACATACACAGACGCACTCTGTATATATTTGGAGTGCATCACCACAGCCAATCAGAACATGCATTATATTTCCTTTATCTTATAAAATAATATTAAAGAGAAAGTGCAAACTTCTGTTTTACTTTGAATGACTTGTATGGATGTGTACCATACAACAGGACTGCGGTGCCATAGCACGGGCTGATATTAGGTAGGTCTTGAGAAAAACGACACCACTCACTCATCGAGGGGAGGTCGAAGGGAGTCAGTGGCATTATCCCTAAGAAAATTTCTAATAAAATTTTTGAAATATTGACGTGCTACATTATGGCTAGCAAATAATTAAAACTATCAATTGTAATTTACCTCATCTTTACTGCAAAAAGCCAGCCCATGCTGTGATACATAAAATCCATTAATATTGTTCAATAAAAAGTCATAACGTGACTGATCAATGTTCGTTTCATCCTCAGTAGAAGATTCATCAGTGTTCTCATTGTCTTCATTCCAAGAAAATTCGCCACCACACAAGCCTTGATTACAACAGTGCCAAAGCTGCCCCATGTATTCCCTCCTCCACTGGCTGTTTTTATGTCTTACTTTTGGTTTTTTACAAGAACTATTTAGAAGAGACTTCCACAGTTTTTGTGAAGTTTCCTTTGGGAATTGTAGACTTTTGTCACTGTTGAATGTCTCCAGTCCCAAAATATGTTGAGGCTGAATATGCTTGGATAAACCTGTCACTTCAACTGATTTCTGTCTCTCATGGCAACAGTTTACACAGGTGTCACAAGCAGGTAACACCAACTTTACCATTCTAGTTGCCTGGTCATGGTTTTGTGGAAAAAATGTGTATCGACCTATCGGCTGTGTCACTAAATTGTGTCTCTCAGGAAATAAACTCTGGTACAAGTTTTCATCCTCACTATACTGCTTGAATGGAGACCAATTGCTAGAAACCTGAATAAAAAGCAGTTGCAATAATTATACTTTAACAAAATTATAGCTACAATAAAGTGAGCTTCATTTTGACCATCTTTTTTCTAATCTGGCCAAACACAATATCCTGGTCAGAATCTTGATTAAGATAAAAGGCAAATTTAGTTCAATTCCATGTTACAGCCAGGAAGATAATCAAAGTTTGCATGCCTTCAATACAATAATTTAATTATGTAGTAGTCCCTTTAAAAAAAAGTTACAACTTATAAAACTGTTGAGTGTTTCTGTCTCACGTCTGTGAAAACATTTTTAATTGAAAAAAAAATCAAAATGCTAACAAAAAGATTTTAAGTCAGAAAATTGGAAGACAAAAAAAATGATAGAATGACCAGTGAGCCAAACCAAAGTAGTCGTGTTTGGCCATAATTTATGTTATTACACATACAGAATAGTAAAAAAACTTTCTACCATTGAAAATGAGCCTGGTGGACATGTGAGGAAACAGTTGGTCTCAATCAGCCTTGAGCAACAGCTAGAGACACGTCCTATTGTGTACACCCGTACTTTTATGAGAACTTTGCCTTGTGAAGTGAAGCAAATATATTTTTAAGGTGTTTAATATCGCAGTCTTATAAACTATTCTCACAAAAAATTATAACAGGTGAGAGCAAAAGGCTAAGTCTCTTACTCTAGAGACAGAAAACTCTGCTGTTTCCTCCCATGAGCACCGAGCTTTAAATAGTTAGGAAATGAACTTTTACAAGTTTTAGGGAACTGAATAGGCCTTATGCATGTTTACTTCAAACACCCAGAGCCTAGCTTTTGAATAACAAAAGTGTGAACATTTTCAGAAATCAAATCCAAAAGCGTCCACAAATTAAAAGAATTCCTTTGTGACATCATTTGCACGTGCAAAATGCTCACATCTATTTCTTAAATTTGAGGCTTGGGGTGAAATTGACTAGTTTGACATCAACATGGATAAGGCCTATTGAGAAAACAAAAGTGAAGTTATTACTAGTATCATCATTATACCGTTAAAAACAAACATGTTTTGAATAATCATTATATAACTAGTACTTACTCAACTCACTTATTTTTATTAATTTGTTTCTATGGTAAAAATTAGGGACTTGAAACAATTTAACTTTTACTAGTAAGTTTGATTTGTATAGATCTCTATACAAGTATATGTTTCCAAATAATTATTGAAAACCTCTAAAATGAAAACCCCATTTCGAGTCCAATACAATACTAGGAACAGGTTGTGGTTATGAATAATAGATAAGTTTTGTATGATCAAGTGACAGCTATATAAGTGATTTGCTGAGATTTAATATATTTCTATTTGCATCAGTTAATTAAATTTGCTGCTTTAAAGTTTTAAACTTTAAATAAAGAAAGTTAAATTATAAAATATCAGCGACAATCTAAGATGGTCAAATTAATCTTGAACCATTTATAGTTCGCGGAAACTTCATAAGGGTCAAAAACTGCAATATATACTTGGTATTAAAAACCGGAATTTAGATATCACACATTTTTTAAAACAGAAAATCTACCCAGCCAAGCCGTACGAATATGTACGAATTTTAGAGTCAGAATGTGTAAACGAAGCTGGTAATCGGTCTTACCAATCACATAACCCAAACATCCAGCTCAACGTTACTTCGATCAGTAGGAATTCATGAAACGATAAATCCAGCAAGTATTTCCATCACGTTCGAACATGTTTAGTCGTATAAACTTAATCCCCTTTAGCTTCACAAAAACATACAAGCGCATCTATTACCATCAATAAATCAAACTCTTTACACTCCAGTAAATCTCAGTAACAAAAGTTTTATTATTCATGAACGCAATACAACGAGCCGGAACTCGGCAGGGTGACAAAACCTTTACAGCAAGAAAAAAAAAAACGCGCGTACAAATCATTCAATAACAGAGCTCTTACTTGTTCGTCCACTTTGTTTTCACATCTTATGCTTTCCCAGTTCATTTACTCGTTGTTGAAATTGCATGTCTTTACGGCCTCGTGTAATCTAAAATCAATACATTCATTGTTACACAAGTAACTTTTACTGAAATCTTTTCCTGCGGGTCAGCGACGTAACAACCTGCGCCTGCAAACGAAGAAATCCTTTCAGCGGTATTTTGATGCGTAGTCGCAAAGGCTTTTGGGAAACATCTGCCCTGCCATCTTGAATTTTCGTCGGTGCTGTGCATTTCTAGACTTCAGAGAAAAATAATGCTTCGTTGTGCTGTGCGTAGACTAACTTTCCCAGTTTCTTCAACAGCAAATCGAACAGTAGGTAAGTTCTTTGTTTTGAAAAAAAACGATTTTTGGGAGTTGGAATAATAGTTGTAGCATTCAGGTAGCGCTGATCTATCTCATGCTGGCCGAAATTAAATACTAATAGTAGTAGTAGTAGAAAATGCAATGATTTTCTTGTTGAGTGACTACTATAAAAGATTTTGAATTTTTCTCAGTTGAAATTTTGGTATACCGGTATACTGACGTCAGTTGAAAAAATAAACCAAGCTAAGGCGATTCAAGAAGGACAGGGGAAATGAATGCAAATGACAAAACCGCGTTTCTTTAAATTGTCATTTGAAAATTGCTTTCTGTTGGGCAAGTTTCTCAAACTAACTAACTAATCATATTGAACTAAGTTTGATATAGAACTGATATTCTTGGGAGCTTTTCCACTCCCAGGCCCACATCAGTATGTAAAACCCATTCCCTTGCTGTTTATGCTGTGTGTGGAACAACACCAAGACCTCTACTTGCTTTTCATCGATCTCACTAAGGCATTCGATACTGTCAGTAGACCAGGCCTCTGGTTCATCCTTGCCAAACTTGGTTGTCCTCCTAATT
>JAOBAT010109446.1:0-14741 GCA_026413305.1 Hydrozoanthus tunicans
GGGGGGGTTCGTCCGAGCCCCCTCAGACTACGGGCCCGTTAATCAAACCCTTAGTTACAGTGCCAGTTAAGAAAACCCTTGAATACTACAAGTTAGTCAATAAGCTAATAAGAAAATAAACAAATAGATTCAAGGGAGGCCTTGCCAGTGGAACTGGGGTATAATCAAAGTTTTGCCGATCTACAGCATCAGCAAACAATCCCCATAATCCCACACAAACTGAAAGGAAAGAGAAAAAATATCTGCTCTGGGTGAGGTTCGAACCCACAACCTATATTTTCTCTTTCTTTCTATGTCATTCTGGCCTTCCCCTTAGGCTCAAAAGAGAAATGAGGAATGGCGGTGAAACTGAAACATTTTGTCACAATCATTTGTGGTTCTTGAGATAATAAAATTTTTAAGTTATAACGAATGGTTCCGACAAATTTGCATTTTTTTTAAATCTGCCGCCAATCCATAACCATGCATGGGATGTATTGAAGCCAAAGTTGGGCTGCTGTTGTATCTCGAGGTATATGGAACATCAGTCCAAGTTTGGCTCAAACTCTTCCAAAAGTGGTGGATTGGCAGCAGATTAAAAAAATGTTTTCACCGCTGTTCCTCATTTAGCAAGGTCTATCCACTGAAGTAATGAAAGTTTTCGCTTCATAAGCACTTTGAATAGAACATGCATCTTACTCCCGACTGGGTCCTACTCTAAAAATAGTAATTTAAAAATCCTTAGTTTCTGCACTGTTCAAAGCAAACCAATTTTACATTTCGAACATGCTGGTCAACTAAGATAACATTAGATAGTTCTGTTAATTATTATTAATTATTAAGAACTCTGTCTAATCAGGTCAGTTAATGCATAGACATATCATAGCCGACCAGTTTAGAGTAAAGGCATTTTTTTGGAAATCAAACTTTTTTTCAAATATAAGTTTAGGTTGGGCTAATGACAAATTCATGTTTGCATTGCACCAAACGCACACCTGAAGCAAACTCTTGATGAGGGTTGGTGAGCGATGAATATCGCCATTGCTCTCTTGACTTTTGAGGAATATTCATCATGGCTTCACAGGTTTTTGCCAAAGCAATATCAAAGTTGGAAGTCAGATCAAATATCAAAATGCATGCAATTAAAATTTTTTCTTGTGTGTACCAAATAAAATTAGCCAGGTCTTTCTGAAAAGGCAACGAGGGGGAGGGGTGTGAAAAGTACTCAACTTAGTAAAGCACCAGGTTTATCAAGATCCTAGGAAAGGAGGAAAGGGTTGTGATATGTGCTCAGTATTTAAACACCAGGTTTATGTTAGTGTATCATGACAACTGTGAGTCTATAAAACCTTTTACAGTGAAAAAAATATAGAAGTGTTTATGCTGTAAAATTCTAAGATTTTATTTTTCAAGGATTTTTATCCTTCATTTTGATTTTCATTCAAGAAGATGTGCACTTACCTAAGTTTTCTTATTTTGTATTCAGTATAAATATTAATACATGTATTCTTGATGGTCTAAGTGTTGGTTTCCAGAGAAGAAAAATAATGTCATTTTAGTAAAATGTACAAAAGCAGTAGCTATTCTGAGATAACAGATGGAGTAATTAATGCACTAATCATTTATTTCCCCCACCCCCTGACCCCTGGGAATGGGTAGGAGAATTATTATATTTCAAATGTTGGAAAATAAGTGTATTTTCAGTGGGGAATAGAACTTACACAGACATGTACTTTCCTTAACCATCTGTTCTTAAAAGGCAATTTTGGTTCAAGAGGGGAGTTATATGGAAATGGTAAAAAATCCACATGCAATATCGCATCGACATTTTTGTAACAATACAATGTTCAAGTGATAAACTGAAAAACATACAGTACTTGCCATTTAGCAGGGTGTACCAGGTGAACAAGGAACACAACAAACTTGAAAAACTGAACAGAAACAAGGAATTCACAACCAATAATAAATACAAAGTTAGACATTTTTGCTCTCTTCTTGTTACTTGTGTTTAGTTCTCGCTTCACCCACTGATGAATTCACTGATCTCTTCCACATTCTTTCCCCCTTGGGGGTGGGCTAGTGGCCAGACCAAAAATTTTGTCATTTCCCAACACTCCAGAGGAAAATTCTACCCAGTGTACTAAGTCGATGAAATCTATGATTGCCAAAAATCAATGACCAAAAAACTGTCAATTGAAGCTAATTAATCAATTGTTATCAACTAATCTATCACTATTATTCTATTTAATCAATTACTTAACTCAGTTTCGAATTTGCCTCTTGACAGTGTAAACTCTCCTCTCTGACCTACCCGGCATATGCACACAAAACATTTTATCCCTCTCTATGCCCATACTGATGTCTATAAATACAGTCTGATTCTGAGAGCTGTAAGACTTTGGAACAACATCCCACAGGAAATCATTGATCTTAGCACAAACCTGTGCAGCTTTGAAAAAGCTGTATGAGAGATGCAATTTATTCTTCCTTTACCAACAAGGCATTCATGCACTGTGTATACTACATTAACAATGCTAAGTTTACACATGTAAAATAAAGTGAAGTGAAGTGAAGATCACCAAATGATGACTGAAAACAGTGTGATATTCATCGATAGGTTTCCGAAAAAGAATATGTATATTCTAAGCTGTGGAAGATTTCATGCAATCAATGATATATTTTGGGACTCTCTCTGTGACTTTCAATTGACAGATAACAACCGATGGCAATTAACCAATTTTCAATCATCAAATTCATCAATTTAGTACACTGGGAGTTCTAGTATATCCCTGGGGGTCAGGGGGTGGGAAAAACAAATGACCAGTGGTTAACTTCTAAATGCTGTTAAAGTAGCTGGAAACACCAGTTCATTCAACTCCTTTGGCCTACCACAAAAACAGTATAAAAATTCTTGTTGGAAATGTCACGGGGTCACTTGCACTATAATCGTTGATTTCGTAATAACTGTGTCTACTCTAACCAAGCGTTTTCCGCCATCTTTTGATTGGTCGAATTTTTTAATAAATTTAAACCGTTGGCCACTGTTCCTGTTGCAAGATCAATCATCATGGATGAGTTGCGACGAACTTTAACTGTATTAAACATCAACGGTCGCCAAATAGAGCAGGATCAGAGAACATTGCATATCCTAATCCATTCCAAATTTAGCACAAATTCTCGAGTGTTTGGAACAATCGCACCAACATTATCGGTTTACGTTTTTCCTCTTGGTTCATTCCACTTGACACGCTCTGACAGCTAACATCGTTTGGAGTATGAAAATGGGAACGTGAACTACTAAATAATCTAAGTCTGACTCTCCTTGGAGCTTTTGGCACAAAAGGTACTTATACGTAAAAACCAATATCAGAACACAGCAACTCCATAATGTTCGCACTGCCGATAATCTCCGGTCGCCGTTAAGATATAGTCTGACACACACAATCGATGTGAAATACGCTACGCATCCGTCACAAACGAACAAAGGAATAAATACGGACCACCAAGTCATGATTGTAAAGCTGTCAACTTTGACTGCCAATAAAATTGTGAAAGCTAAGACAGTTATAATATGAAGCCAAATTTCGAACACTGAAAATCCCAGCCATTTTGTAACCTCTTTGAGAGTGAATAACATCGCGATCCGTCCCCGTTATGAAGAAGAAAATTCGTTGAAGTTTCGAACTTCTACGAACCAAAAGAATATTTCTTTTTCCCCCATCTTGCCATTTTGTTTGTGATTGGTACAACGTCTCGCACAGACCCTTGGGTAGCTAATCCCAACATGCTGTCGAGGCCGGAAGCGCCATTTTTCAAAATGGCGGCAATAGCAACAACAGCGCGAGCAAAGCAAAGGTAATTTCATGTCCGTTTATAAGTGTAACCGTACCCAATGATCCATATTAGTGATTCTTTATGTCATTTTTTTACTTCTATATAACTTTTTTCCAGCTATAACCCCTGAGCTTATACAACTTGTAAGGGACTGATAGTGAAAGCGCGGTTATAAAATTGTTCTTCCGCAATCTTTCCTAACTTTGTGTTTGAAGTAGTACTGGGGCCTGCAAGAGTATCTAATGTTGAAATAAGAAGGAAAAATGGAGGGGCCTAATGTTTAATACACATATTTTTGGTCGAAGTAAATGGGCCCATAACCAAGGGGGGATTGTAATCAAGGAAGGGGGGGGGGGACTTATAAGTATAACCAGAGTTTTAAAAGGGTAATTGAGTAGATAAACTGTTGAGCTAAGAGGACTAGTTCTGGTTAAATAAACCAATTCATTTCCAACTAGCTGTCTGTGTTAATGTTTTTACTATTGTCCATAGTTTCATAAACGGTTAAGAACTTTTGATTTCTTCGTCTTCTTCTTATTGTTATTATTATTATTGTTGTTGTTGTTTTTTACTATTGTTTTAGATGTGCTCTAAATTGGTTCATATCATATGTTTCTCGAACTTGGCAAAACAATGTTTTTATAGTATACTTTTTGAAAATCGTAAAACTGATTTTGTGTCATAGCCTCTTTAATTAATCCCGAATTTCATTTTTTGAACAATAGATAGTTCAGGTTGGCAGTGATGCTTTCTGTGTGCCATGGATGGTAGATCACCTTTCAAGAGACCCCAATGGCTTTCTCCCAGCAAGCTACCCCTACTGGTGTTGATAAGACATTTGTGCTTACCTGAGGATGCAGAGGAACAAGAGTTTACTGAACTTGCCGAGTGTGTTGTAAGGCTTCGTCATACTGTGTCACTACTTTTGTTGGAATTGATTCAGGTTTGTCTATAATTACCATGTTGGTGAGAATCATGAGTTTATGGACAGAGATACCAACTTTGGAACTTTAACATGCGAGAGATTTTTTTGAGGCTAGAATTTTTATTGTGTATACTGTAGGGCAAAAGCTCACCAAAACTAACCAAGATGAACTGTGTTTTACAAGCAATAAGGCCCTATACCAGAGTACCTGTTTTAAATCCCATTACTGAAACAGGACTTCTTTACACATTGGGTCATAGAAAAGCAAAAACATCTGACTTGATATCAAACCCTGGGTATAAAGTGCTCAAGTGTGCTGGATTTCAATGTTTTGTTATTACAGTTTTTATATCCGCTTAGCATACCGTTAAACATGACCCTATTCTAGACCAAATTTCTATGATACTAGACCCTATCCCAGAGTAAATTGCTTGAAAACCATACCCTTTCCAGCGGCACATACCCATATAGACAATATATGGGAGTACCCCCCCAGGTAATAAGGCCTTATAAAAACTTGTAAGTAAATACTTTTAAATCAGAAACACTTTTTTTAAGTTGTCAACAGTATTCAACAAAATAATACAGTTGAAAAGTGTGCTGGCTTTCACAAGAATGCAATATAGTCATCCACCAGATGGTAAACATGCATGAATGATCATTCTTGTTGTTGTGGAAGTATTTGCATATGAGTTTTTCCAATGTGAATAGAGTAAGTCACAAAAAATTGATGTGAGCTGGATGAAAGGTGAGCGAATAATTGCTCTCCTTTGGTCAGTTTTGTGCAAGCAGTGGCGAGTGAGAGTGATTGCCCGCTTCAAGCAACAAGCCCTGGTACTGTTCATATTGCCTCCCACTATATCTAGATCTGGTACTGTTGACATTGCCTCCCACTATATCTAGATCTGGTACTGTTTACATTGCCTCCCACTATATCTAGATCTGGTACTGTTCACATTGCCTTCCACTATATCTAGATCTGGTACTGTTCACATTGCCTCCCACTATGTCTAGACCTGGTTTTGTTCACATTGCCTCCCACTATATCTAGATCTGGTACTGTTCACATTGCCTCCCACTATATCTAGATCTGGTACTGTTCACATTGTCTCTCACCATACACTAGATCTCTATGTGGCCTGCTTAGATGCAAATACAGTGGAATCCCGGTTTAACGATATGCTAAAGGGACGTCAAAATTACATCGATAAACCAGGATATTGTTATACCGAGATTCCCGGTATAACGATATTGTGGGAAAATTTCTAAAAATATCGTTATAGCGGGAAAAAGGTGACGGACGCATTTTTACTCTTTGTTCAAAATGTTAAAATTAAGGGAACTGTTAAAAGGCAGATAAACAAGGATCTATAAAGCGGTTTAAATACATCAATCAGTATTCATGGCAGCTGGAGCATAAGCAACAACAATGATTATTGACAGAAGCATTGATGTTTTTTTTGTTTTGTTATAAAACCAGCATTTCCTGTGTTCTGTCACATTTATTTTATTGTTATACTGGGAAAGATTTTGCTCTCGGGGTACAAAATCCTGATCAATAGACCGGAAGTATCGTTAAACCAAATATCATTATACCAGGGTTCAGCCCCATACATTTTACTATAACTTTTGCCGGGGAAATGAATGTTTATCGTTATACCGGGAATATCGTTAAACCGAAGATCGTTAAACCAGGATTCCACTGTATAATGGCTTGGATAATCCTTCTCAACCTATACCATGTGTGGAAGCCTAATGTATGTTACACAATTTGTGGCCGTCCATGGGATTTGGTACATTAATGCTTTCCCATTAAGGGCCGTTAAACGGCTAAAACCGTTAAACAAGCGTGAGATCGGTTTGACAAACTGTTAAGGCAATAAGACAAACCGTTAGAAATTTACCGCTGACCGCTAGAGCGTTAAGGCAAACCATTAGAGCATTAAGACAAACCGTTAGAGCGATAGGACAAACCGTTAGGGTGTTAAGACAAACTGTTAAAGCGTTAAGACAAACTGTTAGAGTGCTAGAAAAAGATGGTAGATACTCAAACTAATGCATTAGATATGAAAAAGAAAGCCGTTACTCTATTAGATGATGTGGTTTGAGTTTTCCAAGTCACTGTTATTTGAACTAGTTCCTCTGAAAAATCAGAAAACTGCTTATGTTGCATTGTCTTTCATGAGTAAAAAAAACGAGCAACATAAAATTACTGTTGTCGTTGATAATATACTTTTTATTTATCTAAAATTTTTTTAAGAATGCAGGAAATTTTTGTAAGATTCAGGAGACTGGGAGATCAATGAAAATGTGTAATTTTGCAGGAGACTTGGCATCTCTAGTCTACAAATTAGGGCCTTGTATGTCAGAGCTTGAGACTATTTTTTTTTGCTCACTAGCCCAGTAGCTCTATTGATAACTTTGGTTTCACTAGCCAGGTTTTTTTCCACTATAAGAGTTCAAAATCCACGAGTCAAAACTGCATGTTAACTAGCCTGTGGCCAATTGGCTACCGTTAGTCTCAGGGCCTTGTAAGTGTTGAAACTTGAAGAACTCTGTTAGTGTATGAGAGTCCTGAGTCAGATTTCAGTTGCCCTATGCTACCAAAAATGAACCCTGGCTTCAAGAACTTTAGCTAACTGTTTACTACAAGAATGTGTGGAACCTTTGTAAGTGATTATCTAAAAGTTATTGTTTTCAAAAAATACTGATTAACAGTGTGATGAATGAATGAAGCAAATGTGCCTACTTTTGCAAGCCAACATGAAAATATGCAATACACACAGCTACAGCACAGATGCAGATGTAATATTGATTACATGCAAGAAATGCACAATAATTATTATAGAAACTAAAACTAGTCCTGTGCCCAAATTACAGATTTGTCTTTTCTTGCTGGCTGCTTTCAAGAAAAGTTTATATTTCATCTTTTCTTTGTTGCCAGTCTCCCTTTTATTCTGAGTAAATGTGTTAGCTTAACAATCTGTTAAATTCTAGGCACCTGATCTGGAGGCAACAACTCTTTGCAAGCAACTAGTTGCCATTGATAATGAACAACAGCTTCACGTTCAGCTATGCAGCAGGTTTGTAAGAGTGCAGTTGGAGAGTAGGCATTTGTTCTGTGATTTTTTTTACACTTTGAGCCCCAGGAAGCATATTATCATTGAACTTCTCCTTACACTATAATTTTGTAATGAATATTGCATGCAAAAACAGTCTTGCAAGCAAATTTTTTGTGGGCTGGGTTTCTGTGACATTTTTTCAGGCCTGTTTCTTACACTTGCTGCTGCCAGCTCAACGTTGATTTTACTACATGCACTTGGTCTTGAATTGCTTTAGGAAGGTCATATGTTTTCCCTGTTTCCGTACTCTGTTTGAAACTGAAACATGCAGGATTGTTGAGAGAACATGAGAAAAGGTTTGAATTGTGAGCTGAAAGTGAGTGATTCAAAATGTTTTCGAGTGTTCTCCCTACAATCCGTTTTGATGGATAAGACCGTGCGAGTTTTCCCAAGATTTTCTCCTACTGTAACTTGTAACCACAAGACTTAGACGCACAAAGACTCCCGAGAATTCTTCTCACTGCTTGATGAGAAAACAATGCCTCATGTCTTTATGTAATTGTTAGCCGCATCTACGGCTGCAGTTACACAAGGAGTTATCTCTTGATGAGAAAGCATTGCCTCATGTTTATGTTATTGTTAGCTGTATCTGAGCTCACTAAGAAAAATCCATTGAAAATAAAGTTTCGAAAAGATATTGTCGAGTCAAACAGACCTATTGTTTGGGCCGAGCACTGACCAATTTCCATGTTGCAGAATGTCAGTCGTTTTTCGAATAACCACTTATCTCGAACAATAGGGCTAGTCGTTCAATGTGCGAATATCTTATGTAATCTGTAACTAAACAGTAAATGGTATGGGCACGTACAGTAGTCCTTACCACAATTTTTTCTAAAATAGCTGTACATACTAAACAGCACCATATTCACATACCTATGGAAACAAGAACACAGTAGCTACATGCACGCATTGCAGGCCTATTTTTCCAACAGAGTTTGAAAATGAGGAAAAATATCTTTTAAAGCTTTTGTTATATGTCATTGAAAACAACCGAAGATGCGTATGGTATTGGTGATTTCTATCCAGATTCAGAAAATGGTTCTCTTCCAATCATAGTTTGTTTTACTGAATTTATTCTTTAAGATTCGTTAGCAAAAGTTGATGTCTATAAAATTAATGGTTTTTATATTTAGGTTAAGACTAATGGTTGAAGAAGGCATAGATGGATTATTCAACTTCTTTCACTCCCTGGATGACTTGTTCACAACCAAGGAGCCCTTGTTACATAAAACAAGTTTATTTGGTTAGTACTGCATGTTGAATTTATTTTGTTATGATTGTGGAAGCTATTGATAACAAATAGCTATGATTAGACATAAAGAAGTTTTAATAGTGTGTATGATTTGATATTTTAATCAAGGAATTTCTGCTGACTAGTGCTAAATTGGAAGAATACAATGTTTTAGCTAGTTCCTGTCAGTACCACTTGTGAGATTCTAAAGCAAAAGTTTTCAACACAATGAGTGAGCAGCTAGCATGTTTGATTCATTGTCCCTGAGGGATGCAAGTTTGAATCTCAGCAGACCACTGTTTTTTGGCTCTGAGCAAGACATGGCACTTATTTGCGAGTACTTATGTTTCTTGCTTTAGTTTACTGCCATTTGTTCATGTTATTCCTTTATTCAGGGTTCGTCCCGGTCCTTATATAAAAACCTCAAAAGTCCTTAAATTTTACAAAAATCAGTCATGGTCCTTAAAAAGTCCTTAATCTTTTGCTTTCTTTGTTATGATAATTGGATAAATCTCAACAATACCCAGGAAATGTATTTTTCAATAACCTTGGCTCGAAAGGGCAGAGTTTAATGGGTGGCTTCAAGCAGTACCTGGAGATCTGTACAGAGCTGTGTGCAGTCTTTGCCACAATATCATAAAAAAGTCATGTTTTAGGTCAGTTCTGGTGGTTGATGTCCCATGGCTTAGGTCCTCAAAAACCAATAATCTTATCTTCAAAAGTCCTAAAAAGTCCTTAAATTTTGCTTTGAGAAAAGCAGATGAACTCTGTTTATTTGATACTAGTTAAATAATGAGTTTTGTACATCCCTAATGTGTGACTTTCTTCATTGTCCTGATGTTATACTTTGTAATGCACCTGTTTTAAATCAGTGCCACTCCCCAAATAAACTCTTTGAAATTACTAAGCACTGCAGCAATGCTTAATCATGAATTTATGCATGTTAAATATAATTATAGTTTATTATGCAGGCTTGTGAAAGTAATTAGCTTTGTTTTCTTTTAAAGGTTTTTAAAGATGTTAACTCAGATTTTGTACATTTATATACATTAAATGTTTGTTGTGTTTCAATGCTAATAGGGATCTTTATTAGAAGGCATGTTCTACTGTTTCACAAGATGACTTTTAGTCAAGTTGGCCATTTTCTTAAACTGTTACAAAACTATGTGGTTGATGTGGCTCCTGACAGCATGCAAGGTGAAAAATCATTAGAAGAGACTCAAGACCTGTCCTTTGATACTAGTATGGAGAGTTTATCAGAAGATGGAGACAAGAAGCTCGGCAAGCAGTTGGAGCGTGTTCAGTAAGAAAGCACAAAAGAATAACCATTTATTTTTTGTTGTTTATAATCCTTTCAGCTAAAACATGGCAAAATTAATGTCTTGTAGATTAATAACAATAAATTCCTCTTGTGGCCCACCAAGATCACATATAGGAGCACAATTGAAGTAAAGGAAGATAACATAAAGATTATTTTCTTCTGGATTAGGAGAATAATTTACTTGTGATTTTCAGCAATTTAAACATTTTTAATAAGGAGGCATTTTCATGTGCTTTTGTTGTTGCTATGTTTTCAATACCTAAAGAAACAGTGTATTCTAGATGTTTTTCACATTTTTCCACACTTGCAACACTCAGATTTTTCCTATTTTTTCTCTTCAGAGAGTCCTTTTCAAAAATGATTGATTGGTGAAAAAAATTTTGGGGTACCCATGTTTGTTTAGGAGAAACTCTAGGAAAACTGGCAAAACATGTGCTTTTTTTACCCTATTTCCAAGGGGGGACTGGAACGAGTTCAACAAAAAAGCCCCATATATTATGAAGAAAATTCCTTTTTTGCACTATTTTTCTGGCATGTCTTCAAGAGCTTTTAAAAAACTCACTAGAATAAGACAAAAATGTGTTTACAAACATTTTAAAATTTTTGATATGTGCAGTAAAGATGTGCAATGCAAAACTGGGGAATTACCTTAACCTGGCATGTACAGTAGATGTTACCTCCAAATTTCACTCCAAGAGAAAACTAGTTTCACTTGCAAAATTTTTCTGCTAAGAAAAAACAATTTTTTTTCTCCAACCAGAAGCCATAGTTGCTGTTTCTTCACTTTTTGTTGGTTTTATTGGTTATGTTGCTGATTTGCTGCAAACAAATCGGATTTTTTTTCTTTATATCTGCTTCACAGAATTTCTGGAAAGGATATAGTCTCAAGGCGGCAGGCTGAATACTTTCTGGCCCAACAAGCTGCCTGTATACAGTGTAACGAGTCTGCTGCTTTTGACCCTTCTGAGTTGCAGGCAAAGATTTCAACCCTCCTCGCCAGCTCACCAGACATCGCAGAAGCTGTAAGTCTTCTCAGATAAGGACAGAGGAATCTCGATTTCCTATAACTAGTTGTAAAACCAATTGGGTTCTCCCACTACCAAGAGTAATGAAGCGAAATAAGTACAAAGATAAAGTAAATAAGTTAGTTGAGGAGGATCGCCAGTGCTTTTAGAAGTGACAGTGTGATTGCATTTTCTAAAAGCTTGGTTAACTATGACTTCTTGCAATTTCAGACTCTTTGAAGGATTGGAGAGTAATTTGGTACAAGAACTGCAATGTTTTTCAGTTTTTGAACCCAAAAGTGTCACAAGACCATTTTAGCACCAAGCCTTCTTTTCCAATGTGTTAATTTTGACTAATTGGTGAAAGATTCTCATTGTCTCAACTGGACGGAAGTCTCGAATTGAAAAATGAGAACAACAGTAATACTGGTAGTAAAAGTATTAAATGTAAAAGTTTTAATGATACAGTTACGCTTCAGTGACTTCCCTTAAAAGCCTCATTTTGAATTAAGAAATGTTCAGCTTTGAAAACACCCTATGTAATATCTAACAAAAAGGTGACTTAAAAAGTCTAAAAAATTCAACCAAAAGTATTATTGATTTCATGGTCATTTCATTTGAAAATTGAATCAAATTGTATTTCTTGTTAAAATACCAAGTTATCGTTCAGTGATGATGCAACTTGTTGCCTTTTTCACTTCACTTTCAAAGCAGATATAAAGAAAAATCAACTTTAATCTCACCACAGATAATGCTTAGCGTTTTACATTAATGCTTGGGAGAATGTCAGTTTTATTTTGATAAAAAGTTGGCTTTGTCAGTTAATAATCTTTCACCAAACTTATTTAGATCAAAAGTACGCACCAATTCTGGTAAACAAACAATTTCCTATATGGCGACTGTACTCTGGGACAGTATTCCCGTAGATTTAAAAGATCTCAGTGTCTTCAATTTCTCGAAAAAATTAAAACGTTATTTATTGACTAAATATCAATTTCAAACCCCATAATCCTCTTTACTTGACTTCACTTCTCCTCCCTTAAAGTTACGTTTCTCACATTCTATTATAACTTAAAAAAACAGGAGACTGCTCGAAAACTGAAAAGTTTACCAGTCTCCTGGTTTATATAGAAACAAATATTGTTCAGTATATATCAAAGTTAATGTAAAAAAGAAACATAAATTTGTATGACAAATGTACTAGTTAAGTTGCACAATAAAGTTGTTGTTGTTGTTGTTGTGATGTTTAAAAGTTAAAAAGTTATTTAATGATATACTATTCATAAAGTTTCTGTAGTTGTTGTTACAGTATTTCTTCATTAATGAATTATGAACTGATTGTTGGTGACCTTTTCAGCACTATGTAAGCCATCTGAACAGTTTGAGAGTCAGAGAGTTAAATGGGGCAATGGACAGTTTATATCAGTACTATGAGAAACAACAGTGGTCTGGTGACAATGGAACTGCTAGCAAAGTGGGTGCCAAGGGCGAAGAGACTGATGAGGAGAAATGCCGTCGGTTTAGATATGCTGCTTTAAATCTTGCTTCCCTGCATTGTCAGTTTGGTCACAAGTAAGTGGGGAAAACCAGTCTTAGTTGTAACAACAAAAATTCAATGGCTTGCACTTTAATTTTTGAAAACGTCTTTTAGACTGGTGCCCATTGTATGTATGTATACATGTATATAACTATATATGTCTCTGTTAGCCTTCTCTCTTGCTCCTTGTGTAACATTACCGCTCTGGTACACTTGAACATATTGGTACAACTGAACTCTAAAATTAAATTTCTTAGATGAAATCCTTCAAGGTGTTGAGAACATATCTAAAAGGTTTTGTAAAAGCAGGGAAGGAATTTTCCTTTCGTATTTGAGGTGGCAGGGCATTCCAGGTACATGCCCCGTTTATTCGAAATGACCCCTGGTACTTGGTTGTTCTTGCTCGTGGCGGCCTTAGAAAGTCTTTACATCTAGTGTTGTACGTATGAAACTCTTATGTTCGTTTGAAGTCGGACAAAAGATAATTAAGGGCCAGATTGCTGAGACATTTGTAGACTAAGGTACATATAAGATAATTTCTACGAAGTTGCAAATTAGGCCAGGTAAAAGTAAGATGGAGATCAGCTTGCTGGATCGGTCTACATTCTATGATGCTTGCAGCACGTCTGTGGAGTTTGTCCAGATATTCTTTATGACCTTTGCCACAGCTGTCTATGACACATGCCCAGTAATCAAAAAGTGGGAGAACCATTGCATTGTAAAGCGTAATGCATGCATGCACTTCTGGGTAAAATCTTATGGGCTTTCCTTAACCCAAGCGAGCTGAATTTTTTTACCATTACCGATATAGTTAATATGATATAATTCAGATCCTGGCCATGCCACTGTCTTCCCCTCTGCATTTACATTCCTTGACATTTGACACCTTGCTACAGGATCTGACATGTTATAGTGTTGTATATGTAGGGAAGAAGCAATGTCAGCCTTGAAGGAAGCTATTCAGATAACCCAAGAGACCAGTGACCATGTTTGTCTTGAGCACTGCCTGGTGAGATACTAGAAATACACTTTAGTTGGCGCTTTCTGGTAGTAAATTATAGTAACTAAGAGTGTGGGTATCTATCTGTGCCTAGGGCATTATATGATGATACGCTAAGAATGTGAGTGTTTATCTGTGCAAAGGGAATTATATACAAGGTTCGTCCGGGTCCTTAAAAAACCTTAAAAGTCCTTAATTTTCACTTTCCAAAATTTGAGGCCTCAAAAGTCCTTTAATTTTACAAAAGTTAGTCATGGTCCTTAAAAAGTCCTTAAATTCTTGCTTTTTCTTTGTTATGATAATTCGGTAAGTCTCAACAATGCCCGGGAAATGCATTTTCCAAGAATCTTGGCTAGAAAGGACAGAGTTTACTGGGCGGCTTCAAGCACTACCTGGAGATCCGAATAGCGCTTCGTGCAATCTTTGCCACAATATTGTAAAAAGTTATGTTTTAGGTCAGTTCTGGTGGTTGATGTTGCACGGCTTAGGTCCTTAAAAACCAATAATCTTATCTAAAAAGCCCTTTAAAAGTCCCAAAATTTTGCTTTGAGAAAAGCGAACCTGTATGGTATGATATAGTAAGAATGTGAATGCCTATCTATTCGGCTAGGGTACTGTATTGTAAGATACTAAGGAAGCGAGTGTCTATCTGTGCCTAGGGAACTGGTAGAAGATGTTAAGAATATACATAGCCGAGTTTTTTGAGCATTCTCTGGTAAGATGCAAGTAATATCAGTGGCCATCTATGACAAGACATTGCTGGATAAGATGAAACTTTTGTTTTGTTT
>JAOBAT010109457.1:0-14740 GCA_026413305.1 Hydrozoanthus tunicans
GTGGGAGGTTCCTTCGCCCATGCATTTATAGTGGTAAAAATAATATTTTGCTTTTAAAATCAAACACAAATTTTTAACTTAAGGAATTTGAAATTTACGGAAAGGTTTACAAAGAAAATGAAAACTTATTCTATTGAGCTATGGAGAAAATGTTTATCTAACTCACGTAAACTTCAATTGTGCTCTAAAATGAAAAAAATGATTATGAGCCTGAACAATACTTAAACGCTGTTAAAAATGAAAAACTAAAAAAGACTTTAACTAAATTAAGAGTAAGTAATCACATCCTTATGATTGAACGAGGCAATATCAAAATCCACATTTATCCTGTGAACATCGATTTTGCCCAATATGTTTCGGAAATGGAGTTGAACATGTTGAAGATGAATCCCACCTAATATGCGACTGCCCTGCATACAACGATCAACGAGAAGACTTATTTGAAAGACTAAATCACGAAGCGCAAATTAACCTGTCATCCTTTTCTAAAGAAACTCAAACTCTTATTATTTTAAATCCAGATTCTACAGAATGTTACCAAGACATTGCTTTGTTTATCCATTCTAGCATCAGAAAAAGAACTAGTCTAATAATATGATCTGTGTCGAAAATATGTAAAATATGTCATTTATGATTTTGCTGTAATTTAAGAGTTGCTTTGACAATACTGAAAAGTCATGCCAATAAAGCTTATTGTTGTTGTTGTTATCACAAAAAAAAAACTCTTCTGAGATGAATTCTGATTTTTTTCATCCTTTTCATAGAATAAACGTAGATACTAGTTACAATTACATTGGAAACATCGAAAAATTTCCATGACATAGAGAACGGAGAAATATCGTGTGAAAACCTTGTAAAACGACGTATATAGGGTGATTTTTGGACTCTCTTTGGACAGGGTTTTGCAAATACTGCAAAAAACTGGTTTAGAAGCCCTGTAAAATAACTTTTTACATAATAACATGGAATTTTCAAAATGAGGAAACTTTACAACTTTTCCAGAGAGCTATAGCATGACCTTGAAAACCACTCGTAATAGAAATGTTCCGAAGTGTCTTTTTGGCATGCACTTGATACTTCGAGCTCAAAGTTTAGTTCTTTAAGAAATTAGTACGAAACAGACAGCGGAAGCATGCGAACCTTTCTAGTCCCCGAATCGTAAGGCGATGGAACTTTACATGGAAAAAGAGCCTCTCACTCGCACCGTTGCAAAGAACGGTTTTGTCCCCCATTTCGTGCAGGGAATGCTGGGATAGTCCAAGCTTTGCAAAGATTTGCAGACACACGATTTTGTATTTCAAAGGCAATTTTTTTGAAGTTACCAACGTGAAAACAATAAAGGAACTTGATTCTTGTTTCTTGGTTCTTCTTTTCCTCCCACTTCTTGTTCTTGTTCTTGTGCTTGTTCTGTCTCTTCTCCTTCTTGTTGTTCTCGTTCTTGTTCTATTTGTTGTTGTTGTTGTTGTTGTTGTTGTTCTTCTTCTTCTTTTTCTTCATCACGCACCTATTTCTCCGTCATCTTCTTCCTTTCCTTCTTTGTCAATTTAAATATTGACCTATGGTAAGGATTGTCTCTATATAGTAGCGCTCCGCTCCGCCAACCGTAAGTTAAATGGCACTCAAACTAGTCAACCACTCCCACGTGCCCGCAAAATACTGTTGGCAGCTCCACTCAGACAAACACTTTTAACCACAATAACAAAAGGAAACACGCTCTCTTGCGGTTTTTGCAATATATTGCGAATCTTCGATCTTATATTTGACAGTAAAGTATCAAAGTACTTTTCAAATGGACTTGACTTCCTTAGCAATCTCTGAACAGTCCGTGAGATTCGAAACTAAAAAGAATTGAAGTATCGTGGCATTTATTAACCTTCAGCAAAACAAAGCCATGAAAATCTTTTTCGTCCAAGAACAGGATATTGCCTTGTGTTGAGAGGAATAAAAGGAGTGGTCTGGAGAAACGCCAAGCCTAAATAGTTTGTCATTCATTGACACAGTATTTAACCCGCTTAAGTCACTGGGGGCTGTAAGGAACACGCTGTACTTTGGAACGGAGGAAGATACGAGGAATCTGGGATCGTTACTTCGACTATACTTCGATTATACAAAGGTAGAAAAAGTGCTAAAGAACTCAAGACAATCGAGTTTAATACTCGAGCTTGTTTTGGCTCAAGGCTGTTTGTGTATTTCAGACACTTGGCAACAAATAATTGATCGAAGAAACGGTACAACCGACTCTCAGCCCAAACGCTAACGAGAATATAACAAGGTTATTTATTTAGGTCTTGTATATTTAGTTTTGATGTTTATATTATGTTATGTTGCGGAAGCTGCGACATCTTTAAGTGGTCATGATGATCAGTTACAGCTGATAGCTGAAGCCTAATGTAAAATGTCTGCGTCCTCTCGGTTGTTTGTTTGTAAACTTGTGTATATTTAGATACTTTGCTCAGTGTACATCGCCTCATGGTCGTCTCTCCCTCTCTGTTAATGGTCTCGACACTGGGTTTGTGACTTCAAGAACAGGACTTCATGCAAAGCCAATTATTTTGACAGTGTAGCAATTGTTAACTTAAATGCATACTATAGGAATTCTGCCTCCTTGTGACATAGTTCATATTTGTTCTGTTTCCCACATTGATTTGAGGTTGGAGACTCGAGATCATGCCATAAACCCTGGGCCTTAGTTAACTGATATAGATTATACAGCCGATAAAAATCAGGCGAACTCATTGTACCACTACAAACAATTCCGGCTTTTACTATTAATCTCTTAATTTTCTCCAGCCGGATTTTGTAATTTAATCTCCAGCACAGCCAAGAGATTAATCCGTTGAACGGAGTGTAAGTTTCGCTTTATTAGTTTATGTGAGTGTGGTTCTATCAGTTTTTTCTCATGCTCCGAGCATCCACAACAACCGGATGTGGTCGCCATAACTCACATAAAATCAATGATTAATTCTACCGCAACTTTTTCGATGATATAGTATTAGCTAGCTATATAGTCTAACTGGTCCGTTCGGGAAGAGAGTAGTACAAAAGTGATACAAATTGTACTCACTTATCGAGGTAAGGTATTTTACTTATTGGAAATCTCCTTCAACAGCCAGCCCTCAAAAATATCATTAGCCCGACGCGTTGAAGATGACAAAAAATAAGCATGAATCGAGAAAATTAGAAAAAGCTAAATTTTTCAAGCTAAAGATATTGGTAGAAAATCTCTGTCGATTATTATATAACGACGCCGTACGTGATCATTTCCAAACAACGTAACTGTTATTATCCGTTCGCACCCAAGTTTGAGCAGTCTTGCTATGCTTTAGACAATATTATAACAGCATAATGTTAATAGTTCCAAATGTAGGACCAGCTACAGATGTAATACTGTTTAAAGATGATCAAGTTTGAGCGCTGATTATACGTATACCCGATGTTATGTTTCCACCCAAACAACTGCTTTGAGTTCCTTGACTAAAACTATGACTAGTTCAGGTTCCTAAGAGTTCTTCGAAACCAAAGAACGCTCTTTTTCTCCGCCTCAGTTCCTAGTGGAGTGGAGTAATGATACATTTTGAAGTTAATGGCAAAGTTATAACGAAACCGTGGCGAATTATTATTCGACATTGTATTATGGCGACCTTTTCGGCTCATTAACTATTAGAAGTGAAGCGTTATTTTTACCCTGTTGTGTTGCAATACCCTATAAAAACATATTTATGAGAATTTCTTATCTTTACAAGTTTATCGAGATCAAACTGCGAGATAAGAGAACAAGAAATATGAGCTGTCACCGTTGGATTATTCACAGACAGCGGTGGCGAAACCACACTCTTCCTGTGTCTCATTAAGGGTTGGCCTCCCCAAATCCATTACAGCTTTTTTTAGTTTTTAATTTTGTCTTGTTGAATAAATGTTTGTGCAATGATGGCGGGGGGCCTATGATTAAATCTTCAATATGTTATAAGCATTAGGGCTTATAATTATTCTCTGGTCAACAAACTGGTTAAGGCTTATACAATAGTTGAAGAAAACAGCAGTCAACGATTTGTAATCTTCTTAAAGTGAAATGTTATTCGTGGTTCTTAAGACATTCGAAGCACAACGGTGTTTTTAGCTTCTTAGCTTCTTCAAATAGACAAGAAAGACGAATTTCCGAGGAGATATAAACAGTTTTAATAGCAAAGCCTCAATATTCATTTGTGAAATGATACTCAAGGTATTTTAAAACCCTCATTTCGCCTTTTTGTTCGAAAGTTTGTCTGCTAAGCGCGGCTGCCTGTTTCTCCACGAAAGTCTGAAGGCAATGGCCGCCATTGCACTATTAAGTGTCTGTTTCTTTGTTATCAAATTCAACACCACGGTGTTTACGCAGCACACTCTATTATGATATTAGCAACTTCTTGTTTATTTGTAAACCTATTTGCGAATTTTTACGAAGCAAACACCCCCAAGAACGAGGTATAAACCCTCTGCCAAATCACTTTGTCGTCTACCGCAAAACATAAGTACAATCGGACGAAGAAACTGCAAAATGAAATAGTAAACAGAAAGCGTGAGAAACATTGAGTAATGAATATAAAAAATCTTAATCAGCTTTTCACGGTCGATTTCTTTGCAGGTATCATGATCAAACTCTTGATTAAGAATGTGTGTTCAATATGGGAAATGAACTATTTGACTCATCTATTTTGTCTAGTCCAAGTAAGCTTTGATCTTACGAGTTCTGTTAAGAACCCATAAGCGGTAGTGAACGATATAGAAGGCCGACATGCACTGTGTCAACTCATCTTAGTGGCATTTCGGAAATTTTAATGGATATATAATTGGCAACGGGTACTGCGCGCGGTAGCGGAATAGGTAGAAGTTTGAATTCATTGGCATTGTAAAGGCACTTTCCTCAAAGTGGATACCTCTGACGGCGTACGGTTAGCCAAAAACGCAAACTAAACTAACCACATAATGAACACGTCGGAATTCACATTGAAACAGCTGTTTAGTTGACGTGCTGCGAGTCGTTCCGTTAAAGATTAATGTCCAATGTGTACCGAGTAGGATATGCCTGTGAAAAGTGTAAGACACCTTGACGCAATGAAAAACTATTAGGCTCTCGGGTGTTGACACACGGCTGTTCATATGACAATCTTTTTCTTAATCTTCCCGTAACAAGCCCTGCAGTAAACCTTACACTTGCCCCTTGGAGTCTCAGAAGTCTCACGAAAACTATTCTATCTCCCTCCCAGGTATTTTCCACTGTAGGTTGTAGTTGCTGTGAAAACAAAGGCAGCCGTTCTTGCTTTTAAAAAGTTTGGAAGCAGTTAAGGTAGAGGTAAGTTTTTCTTATCAAGATTGTTACCATGGACCGTATTGTGTGGATGTCAGAATCAATCTAAAAGATACGTGGTTGGCGAAATCTCTCGACCCGTAAGCAAGTTTATCCTGATAACTATTCGATCAAGTTTGCTTTGACGAGAAATCGTGAAAGATAAAAGCAAAAGTCTTTCTGACATCAACAAGCATTCAAAAATTTATAAGATGAGTCAAAAGACTTTGCATGGTACGAATTCCAACGATTTAATCCCGAAATGCGATCTAATTTGATTATATGTTGACCAATGTAATTAAGCAATTTGATGTAATTAATTTCCAAACAGTAATTAGAGACCTGTGGGCTATGCCGTGACGTCACTAGCTATGAACTCCTCTACACAATGCCAAGCGGAGCATTTTGTCTTCTTTTCACAGAGCGGCCGTCTAAATCGCTTAAAGGCCGGATAGCGGTCTCTGGTCTTTACCGCTACCATGAAACTCGGCGCTGTTCTCGCCTGTGTAATTCTGGTAACTCAATGGCTTCCTCACGCAGGTATGTCAATCTACAAAGCCAGTCAAAAATACAGGGCTAAGTGGTTGATATAGTCATGTTGTCTGTTCGCTTGTGTTTACTTAAACGACCTCGGAGCCCTCTGGTTGTAGCGCAATCCGCACACGACTAGCGTGTTGTTAAGGTTTGTTGCCTTCGAAGGCTGCCTTGATGAAATGGTTTCTTACGACTTTACAGTTTATTTTTAGTTGCCCTTAAGCTAACCGTAAACATTATCTGTTTGTGTTTTATTTCTCCATTCGGAAAAACATTCAAGGGTTTCCGTCTATGATATGTAAAACATATTACACAGTTGTAACTCACTTTGTGAGTTTGTTTCGTAAACGGTGATAATGAACCATCTCTAGTTTAAATTTGGCCTTTTTCAACCGAGAAATGTGAACTGGGGCTCTTCCTCCCGAAAGCTAGATCACGTATGAAGCCACGTCTGGCACCTTCGCAACTTCTGTCAAACTAATGAATGGATTTTTCCTTTCAAAATCTCAGAACCAAATAAAAAGAAGTCTAACAACTTGCTGGAGAGGATTCGAAGAAGGTAAGGCGAAAGGAAAGGCGGGAAAAGAGAAGGATAGTATGGATACTTAAATGATAAATATGAAACTCGTGGCGCTAATTGCTTTTCGCTGGAGCCGAGTTTCACTTGAGGGTCACAGAGCTGTAATACTAAACCATGCTATCACTGCGTGAAACCAGTGTTGAAAGCGCTCCCTGCAGCGATTTTGATCTGTTGTTTTGTGTTTTTTCACGAAACTAGAATAGTTTTTTAAAGTAGAATGCAAAGCGACTCTTTGTAAGAGCACTCGAGCTGCTCTTTCGTTATTTTCCTGAAGCGTTCACCATGCAGGCTAACCATAAAGAAGTGCAAAACAAAGTCAGCCTTCAATATGTCAACCAAATGTCACCTGAGTATTGTTCCGAGAACGGCTTTATCAAGTCTGCTTCTGTAATGTACTCAAACCATTTGTTACTAAATGGAACCTACGAAACGACTCGACTTCAACAAGAATTTGAAATGGAAGTGCAAACAACTAAGTTTGGTTTATAAAGTGGGCAGATTCTGTTGGCGTCGGCTCGTAATAGTTAATGTATGGAAGAAAGATATTGTTTTCTGTTTACGATCTTGTTTTGTTGGCTATTTTTAGCCGGACCACCAATTTGAGCGAGAAATGTTTGATTTCTTCATGCTTAGCGCAGTGATGTATTGATGAGTAAATTCTCCATTGCGTTTCTTTTCAAAGGAGGCCAATTTAATATCTTTACAGAACAATAGCAGTGCATTGAAAGACTGTTCAGAGGGGGTTCAGCTACTTTACCCAGAATCATTTAATTACAAAAGGATCTGGACATAATTTGAATGGAATTTGACAGAATTGGAAACTCTTTGCAAGACTCTCTAATCAGTTCTTGTCAGAGCTCTCTATTGAGTGAATAACACTTCGACTTAATCTTTCAGTAAATCTCATTTTGAGAAATATGGTTAAACCTATGAATGGGGCTTTGAAAAAAGGACTAAAACAAAATTAGATTTGGTTAGACAGACCAGCCGGGAGTTGACCTGAGTTGACGTATTATCATTTCACCTAATCATTTATGTGCTCTTTCTTTGCTTCGCCTCAATTCTCATTTCGCCAAGAAATTGATGAAACTTGAAAAAAGGTGAAAATGAACAAGAATAATAGAAGTATCTGTGAAACATCTGCTTGCTGGAGAATCTTTGTCTTCCATATAGTTTAGTTGCTCGGCTTTGTCAATATAATGACACTTTGCTCTTTGATTTCACTCATTTCTATTCCGCTGTTTCCGCTGCCGCTTTGGGAAAAACAAAATTGATATTTTGAACCGTAATTAACTTTGATACCATTTAATGACTTAACATGCGTTTACAATTGTCCAAAGGTGGCCTGCAGGCCAATTGAAGTAATTCCGCGTTATTGAAGCGATCTGCTGGAACAATCTTCTTTGTTCTATTCCTGTTATTAGGTCAATGAAATTTTTGAGCATGAGATTAAATTTTCTGTGTGTATTATACGTTATTAAAAAGCACCAGTTTGCAATTGTTAACATAAAAATAACATCATTCATGTTTTCGTTTGCTAAATCCTGCTCTGAAACAACGTTACTGCGTCTCTTTAATTTTCCTTTATTATTGAAAACTCTAAACTGTTGGAAAAACAGTCTGTGTCAAACATGTTATTTCTTTTTAATCTTTGTAACCCGGAAAATGTTAGAAAGGCCACCACACTGTTATTTCGACAAATATTTACATCAGCGGGAAAAAATAATAAAACAGAAGGGGTTTTGTTTCTCTTAGCTAAAACATGTTGTTTTACAAGATAATTGAGAATAAATGTCGTAGTTTGATGTCGCCATCTTTTCATGCATGTACGTTGAACAGAGCAGCGTCTTGTTTGAATAGCATTAAAAGACGAATGAAGAAATTTTCAAGCTATGATCATGACAAAGCTTTTTCTAGTTGTGAGAACTCAACATACTGAGTCCCGACCTTAATACATATGCGATGTGCGTTTTCTTTATGCAAACAAATCGTGTTTGCTAGTTAGGTTTAAAAATGTTACTTTGAGTTACTGTAATTTCTTTGTAGCATTTTATTCAAGTGGAAACCAAGAAGTATTTCTTTAAATAAAGTAATGAACTAATTCTTTGACTTTGGGTTTTAAGTTGACTTTATACCAAAAAGCTTAAAAGTGCCGCCACAGAGCTTTTGCGTTACTCGAACGCACTTCGCTGACCATTATATTCTCTTACGAATTTTTATCAAGCCTGTGTTTTCTTCGTGTTAAACAAGCTTGTTGAGTACTGATAAAAGTTCATCACATCCATCTTGTACACAAGCAAAACGAACAGACTCGGTTATCAGTATAGGGCTTCGAAACCTGGTTTAAAAGTTGACTAAAACATCCATCTTTTGGAAAGTTCAAGGTATACACCATTTTTCTTCCCGCCTTAGGCGAAACTTCAAACAAATCTACGCCACGCAGTGCCGGTGATAAATGCGGCGTCTTATGGGTGACGAAGTTAATACAACGATAAGAAGAAACCTGCTTGTGCAAAGTTAATGGCTTTTTCAACCTCTCTTCTTTGCTAATGTTCGTACATGACTTCCGAAGACGGGAATTTCACGTTTCTTTTGATCACGTTTTTGATAACCCCCAAATTAGACATGTCGACTTCACGTATCGTGTCCCCAGCTGCCCGTCAGCAAACTATCACTGTCATTTGTTAAAACAAATGTTTCCATTTATTTTTCCGACTTTTGAAACGCACTGTTTCTGAAAATATTATGTGTTCGTTGAGACAATCCTTAGATGCAACTATTTTTTGTAACGGTGTCGACGAATGGTCGCCTTTTAGGTTTCGAACCAGCTTTGCGCTCACCGGCGCATGTGAATTATAAGTTATATTCCGACCATGACAAATTATACTTTCCCTTGCTAAAGTTTTGTCTTCTATAAGTTAAAATGAATGCTCTTGAAACACCATTGAAAGTCTTTTTAGCACCAAAAAACACAATGTTGGTGAATGGAAAAATTTCCTTTATTTGTACATGCGTTTGTACTTTTTCTGTTCATAAGCAAATTGTACAAACACCAAACCAACAAGTTGGTGCTTTGCCGACTTTTGTTTGTTCTTAATCGTAGTTTCTTTGGTTCATCCATAGCTGTTTCGACTATTAGGTATTTGTGCTTGGTCGATTGTACAAAAAACTACCATCTGCTTTTTACTCCAGCAAAAGAATCACGACTCACGTTTCTCTTGTTCTTCAACTTAAGCTTATCATTTGAACGTTTTACCAGATGTGAAGCGCCAAACTCTAAAATCTACCGCAGATAGGTTTCGAGCTCTTCAAGAGTATTAATTTCTAGAATCTTTAAGCGTTAAGGGAGAAACTTTTTGAGATAACGCAGATAAGCAGGTCAACATGTCTAATGTATGCGTTTCAAATTGAAACCGGCTGAGTTCTCTTGGAGCCTGATGCACAAGACTGTATACGCTTGGTTTCTTCCAATATCATTGCTACGAACCAATTAAAAAGTGGAAGTTCTGAATCAGCCGAAACCTTATATAATGACAATTTTTGTTTGTCTTGAAGCTTCAGTAGAAATGAATGGTGTTATTCTTTCAAACTTTTGAACCCGTTGTTAAAACCATATAGATTGTGACCATTCGTTTTGCTACATCTTGAAGAGTAGAAATGAATGGTGTTATTCTTTCAAACTTTTGAACCAGTTGTTAAAACCATATAGATTGTGACCATTCGTTTTGCTACATCTTGGAGAGTAGAAATGATTGGTGTTATTCATTCATCAGTTGTTGAAACCCAATAAAGTTTCAACTCATTTTGTTTTTCTTGAAGAGTAGAAGTGATTAGGAACCATTGTGATTAAAAAATCGCGTAAAGCGAGAGTTTCCTTTTACTAGTCTTAAAACAGTCATTGCTTTATTTTCCTACAAATTGAGAAGTTCACATTTTGATTAAACTTTTATTTAGTCTTGACTTGAGAAACTTGTTTGTAATAGTAAATGGGCTAGACCTAAAGTTATAAAGGTTAACTTTTTCTCATAAGAAGTTGCACTAAACATATATACCTTGTTCTAAAACCAACTTGCGTTTTTGTAAAAGAACAATGTAGTAAAAATCAAGAGAAAGAATTATAAAAAAGATCCAAGGAGGTTGTCGCAAAACGAATCAGATATTTTTAATTTTGAAGGTTAAACAGTAGATTTTAAAAACGTAACACATGTTACGCATTATTTGATGCTATCATCAATTTATAAAATCTTAAGCTATTTGATCTTTAGCTCTATTGAGATCAATATTATGGAGCACTATACCACAACTTGACTTCTTGTGAAAATCGGTTGCCGAATCTTCGTATCTGGAACTAGAAGGCTTTTGTTTCCAAAATCAAAGATTGCAGATTTAGCGGTAACTATATAGACCATGAAACGATTCTTCCGTCGTCTAATAACTGATGTTATACTTTTAGTAAACTTTATGTTCATAATTTATACTTTATAAAAAACAAGTTATAGCTCAATTCTTTAGTTTCGCCTAACCAAAGACAAACGAGATCCTTCGGCCACGGCACGATGGAAAGAAACCGAGTTTGCAGTTGTTTCTTTTTGCTATGGTATTTTCAGTTATTTGGTTGCAGTTGGTCAAGCTTTACATCTGTTCGTGATCATCTCTTTTGTTTTGACCCTAAAATCTGCCATCAGGAGCTAAGCTTGTCGACTTTCAAGAGCTTCATCACCTCACTGCACGCTGATGGCCAAAAATTACTTGCAAATCTACTTGAAAATGTTTTCCCATTGCAAGATCCTACTGCACGTTTGATCCTGGAATTTTTCCTTAAACCTTTAAATTAGCTTCTAATACCGTATCTCAATTCTGAGAACAATGTGCCATAAATAACTTGCTGCATGTTAACTTCTAGTTCTCCCAACAGGATCTATGCCCAACGTGTGCCCCAGGTTTAGATGCGTCTTTCTTATTAATCCATTATTTCTCATTTCCTAATGCATTATTTTGAGTGTGCAATGTAAGAACTTTGATGTCGATAAACTGGTTGGAAAATAAACGATTGATAAACTAGTTACAACATAAACGGTTGATGATTTTGCTGCTGAAATGAACAAACTTATCTATTCAGGACACCTTGTTTGTTTGCTATTTTGGCAAGCAAGTGTTTTTTTCATGAGTTTATTTCCCGATATTACCCTTTAAAACGTGCAGTATTTCGTTATAACTGAAGTGCATCGCTGGTTAGCTTTCTAGTTTTTGAAAGTTCAAGGAATGTGGAAGAGATAATGGCGCCGGCTAGATGAGCCTGCTAATTACGATATTAAAGATGGCGAGCAAGATAACTTTTTACAAACAAATATTTTTTCGTAATGCTACAAGCTCCAGCTGCGATTGGCAGAAGAACTAAAACTTAAGCGTTTTCATAAAAAGTTTTCAGTCGTATCAAACATTTGTCACTACCTCAACATTCTTAGCCATTCAGCGTTCACTCAAGGAAAGATATGGTTTCAGAGACTCTTGATAAAATCTGTCAGTAAGGCGATCGGAACGTCTCTCCCTTTTTAATGAACTTTGTTACACAACGTAGTTTCCTGATCTGTAATCCTGTAGATGCTCCGACGTCTTTATTATGCTAAGCTGTCTTTGATTTCACCAAATAGCTTCAAAGCATTATTTTGTGTTTTTATTTCTATATTCGGACTAACTTTTCACTATAAGGGACGGATTCAAAGCTTAGGTCTCGTAATCTAAAAATAATTTACCACGGTAATTTGTAAAAAAATGCTAAAACTGCGCCAAATAGCACACCTACTCGACCGCGGTTGAGAGTAGAGAAGATAGATGTGCCCATCAGAAACCGACTTTATGCGACTGATCTTTCGCCAGCAACCAATATTGGCAACTGTTCTATCTCGCAGAACGGCTCAAAAATTCATAGTGACAGCTCAAATGAAAGATTTGAAACAAATCGCTTTGCGTTTTGCTCTTTCTAGATGTGCAGTCATGTAGGAATTCTCTCGTTCAATTCTATCACAGTCCAAAAAGTATCAGGTTTTGTTGCAGCTACAAGAATTTTGATTTCTCCTGTTGAAACGAGTTCGTTCAGATAAATTAGTGATTTCCTCATAAACGCGTTGAGGCTAAATTCAGACGCTGAACCGCTCAATACCCAACAACGTCAAAAACTGAAGCACTTACGACTTCTGACATAACAAAAGCTGGATTTCTTTCAGAACTCGTTGTTACACGACATTTCATCTGATGTCTACAAAAGCTTGCTGGAAGGAGTTGAATTTTATATCTGTTTATCGGATCTCAGTTTTTTTACTATCAACGCTGCTTTTCATCTTTGAAAGTTTCAGCAAGATTTACACTTGGATAAGGCTACTAAACAGGCCTTAGTTTGTACAGTTAGATAATAACGTTATCTGTTGAGTTATCTGTTGAGAAGAATCAGCAATATAGAAGACATAAATCCTTATAATACTGGAGTTTTAGGTCCCTACAAATTTTCTAACTTTCAATTTTTCAAAACTGTTGTTAGTGTTTTAAAATTTTGTAAACAAACACTTAAACTATTTCCAAATAGCAATGATCAACAAATAACAGTCTTACAATTGATCTTGGTTACACTAAGAACAAAAAGTAGAGACATTTAGAGATCCTGTATCTTTTTTTCATTTAACTCATAAGAATTAATTACCTTTTTCAAATCTGGAAAAATATGCCAAGAACCTGCCAACAGGTACAAACGAGCCAAGGACTGAAGGAGAACAATAAGAGCAGAAACTTAATGATGGAATTTAGAATGCTCTTAATTTCGTTCGAACAAGATTGCAGGACGACACAGCAATCATTGTCGTGCGCTTTTTTGGTTCTAGGCACCTCAGTTGTTACTGTACACATTAAGACTGTTACATTAAAGTAACTTGTTAAACATTGAACTGGATTGCTCCAGTCTTGAAGTCATAAAATTAAAAAAAAATTCCAGCTTAAATGTACTAAACTTTTAAGATGAGAAATTTGACAATTATCTTTAACTTACTTATAACTGATGAGTGTATTCCTAATGTGCTACACCTAAAGGTTACTATTTTTTGCGACTGCTAAGTTTGAAAAGGCATTGATTTTTATCAAATAAGAAAACTATTAAAATAAAGTAAACAAAGATATTTGAACTTTGACTTGAATTTTCATTTTCAAAAAGAAAAAAATCTACAAAAGAATTTCATGAAATCGGATGACTTTGATACGACGACTGAATCGAAAGAATTTTAAAGAGTGCTAAATTTAGTTTTCTCACCAACTCTCCAAGTAGCCGGCTAACAATAGTTTATTTGAGTTAAGTTGAACAAAGATTTCCTTTGTTCGGTCAATTCTTTTGGCTTTTAGCGCCGCAGTGCTTTCTTCTTGAGACAACTTATGTTTCATATTTCCTCTGTCCCGTCTTAAATCGCATGATAAAGCGCTTTAAGTTTCCGGCCTTCATGATTGTGGTTTGTTATCAGCTCAAGTGGTTTCTATTATTTTGCCATTACTTGAAGTGTTTTTTCTTGACATATGAATCTAATGCAACACATGCCGCTTCTGGGTTGAGCATGCAGGGAAGCTGTCATGGTGAAATGTAGGGGTTATCGATAACCGGTTCTTCTTCCCTGTTTACGAACAAAAGTGCAGCACAGGTTGTTGCAGATTTTACCTTGACACCGTCTTGAATAAATCTGGATGTGTAAAAAGAATCGCTTTTGTTTCATGCAATCTTTTACACATGTATACATATATATTGTTATCAAATGTAAGTGAATGGTTAATAATAAAACATGTATGTATGTATGTATGCAGCAAATAACACAAATACATGGAATAGTAAGATATTTTCGGTTTCAGTAATTGCTTCCATTGTCGACACACTTTCTACTGAATTCACTCTCGAAAGATTTTGTTAGATTTTCTGTGTGAGGCGGCCAAGTTACAATTGTAACTTTCGTTCTTGATTTATTTATCCGTTATAGAACAAAGTTTACTTGAACGACGAATCTCCACTACGAGAGTAGGCTAGATGAATGCTAAACCGAGCCGAGGCTGAATTTCCCCGTCAAGTTCAACTGCTGAACTTATGAACCAATTGTTAAAACCATATAATAAAGTAACCTTTCATTTTGTTTGTCTTTAAGAGTGGAAATGATTGGTGTTATTCATTCTAACTTTTGAACCAGTTGATAAAAACCTTTTAAGGTGACCATTCATTTTGCTTGTCTTGAAGAGTAGAAATGATTGGTGTTATTCATTCTAACTTTTGAACCAGTTGATGA
>JAOBAT010109468.1:0-14739 GCA_026413305.1 Hydrozoanthus tunicans
AACTGTCTTGGCAGAAAAAGAATGACAAATCATTGAAAAATGTATAAAACTGTCCTTGATTTAGAATTGAGTGAATCTGTGACAGCCGGCCAAGGAAGGTGAATACCCTAGCGGGGGGTAGTCTGTAATGGCATGACACACATGTTGAAGCAATAGCGCAAACCCCTGATTGGCGTTATCCAGGTCCAATGTCATGTAATGCATTTGACTGAAACGCTGACTGGGCGGCCGAACTTATCTGCTAATCTAATCTCCAATATTAACAGTTAAAATTAATTTAAAACGAAACAGGAGAACTAGATTGTGCACAGTCGGCCACCGGCCGTAACTGATACCTAGGAAAAAACAAGTAAAATGGATCGCATATTTACTTTCCGAAGAAGTGCTCAAGCGTAAACCGAAGATTCAGATGACGTCTGTCAGTTTGACGGATGGAAACGAGTGTCGACCATTTGTTAAAATTCCGCCAGCAGCTCTTGTCCAATCAAAAACTTCTATAAGCTAGTTAACATTCTTCTTTCATTTTTGAGCAATACCGCTGTCGTTAAATAGCGCAGGAACTGGTTTGTTCGGTTTTGTTTTTTTATCAATTTTTGGCTTAAAAAATTAGGTTGTAAGCCCCATTTCACTTCAGTTAAGCATTGATAATTCAGAGGATTGAAGCGATGAAGCCTGCTGTTGTCGCACAAGACGAGATGTTTCCTGACGGAGATCCCGGATGGATGGAAATGGACGAGGTTTGTGCCAGACAAAATTAGGAGTTTGTTTTTTAACCAGACGTACTGTACACTTTGACTTCGCTTAAAAAAGCAGTGTTTTGTACGTGCAAATGACTGGAATGGCATTTGTACAGCTGTCTTGCAACTTTACTCGAGAGGTTGAGTGAAACATTCATGGCATCAGTTTGAGAGACTGAGCTATCTATCAGTCGACCCTATGGGTCAAATACAATGACTAAGCGTCCCATTTCACACGATTTTTGTCAGAATTGAGATTATACAAGCTCAAATGTTATCTATAGTTAGATTTCATGTCATAAAGTAATAAATAGTTTGATAGACAATACTAATACTTTGTACGAGAGATTTTGAGACGACCTCCAGCACAGTACAAAAAATCCATACAAGTATTTTATAAACGCATTATCCTAATCACGACAGGTATAAAGCTACCAACCCTGTTTTGTTGTTGAGCGCTCTCAGTGATTGCACAGAAATGACTTGTTCTGTGAGAGTGAGTTGCTACAACAACAACAACACAACAACAGCATCATTTAATTGCCTAATTTTTGTGGCTGTACTGCCTGGTAGAGAGGCAGACCCTCTATGTCGTTGTTTTTGTAATTTAAATAAGTGCATGCATAAGTAAGATAATTTCAATCTTTGGTTTTTGGGAATCCAAAGAAAAACATTTTTCTCTTAAACAAGTTATGAATTTTTCGGTAGTATCCATCACAATAGATTGGACAAAACAACAGTTACCAACATAATTATTTCAATATGTTTTAGCCAGTCATTGAGTTCATAAACTAAACTAAACTAACTAAATTTAGTTATCATCATTATGCTGGGAGTGGTGGCCCATTCTCCCAAGCCAGTGGCTTTTGTTTAGTTGCTCAGTGGCACAGAACCTGGAGAAAAACCCTCAGAGTCAGAAGAAGATCAACAAATCTGAGCCCACATGGAAACCCAGGATTTGATCCCAGGTCTACAGAGGTGGGAGGTGTGAGCACTAACAACTCGGCCATCCTGACTCCCCATCTTGAATTTCACTGTGCTTGTTGGGTTAATGCATTGAATCTTGAGTGAAATCACATGAAGTTTTCTTGTTTGTTTTAAAGTAAGGATATGTAAACTTTTAGTGCAGTATTTCCTACAAGCAGTTCTAAAATGTTTAGAAGAAAGGTTTGCTCAAGCTCTACAAGATAATTTAGGTCAATTTGGCATGAATCGACTAGACACGTGTCAAGATGGCAGCAGGGTAGACATCTATCGATATATATTTAAGACTTTGATTCATATTCAGAAGTGGCTAACGTACAATTTTTTTCAAGGCTAAGAAACAATGAAAGCTTTGGAGAATTGGTAGCAGTTTAAGTATGATTTAGTAAAAAATATATTATATCTTAGCTAGTATTAAAATGTATTGTGTTTTTGTGATGATTGTTTGACTTTCTAGATATTTTGTTTGTCTCTTGAAATTATTTTGTTCACTACTAGTTTTGGCAATCTTATCTGCTCAAATTAATTCTGACATTAACTTCCGAAATAACTGCAGTTTCAGTTTTTTAATTCTATTTAGAATTGTCTCATTTATAGAAGTCAAAGCTTGTGTATACTTATCTAAACATAAGGAAATTTTAAAAGTATGCAGAGACAATGTTCTGGTCGCATGGAAATATTGTAGCTCAGAGAAGCGGTGTTTTGCTGCCAAGTGCTGTGGGAATAAATAATTTGAAATTTACTTTAAGGCTGGGCATTGATTTTACTTAGGTTTACTAAGGTTTCTGTTTTTTAGAATTAATAACAATATATATTTGTTAGGTATATTGTTTGAGCCGTTTTGCATAAAAAATAGTTAGAGAGGAAATGTTTACAAGTAACTCTGAGTTCCCAGCTATTACTTGTCTACTAGCTATACCACCCAGCTGTACTAAACAAGTGACATTTCGAGATACTTTCACCCTATATTATCATTCTACCCTATACTACTATAAACTAGTCAAGATATTTCCACCCTATACTATTATTCAGCCCTTAAAGCTGCTATTAGGTTTTTCATATACTTAGTTATCTGTTCTATACTACTATTTTTCCCTGTATGCTTATTCAGGAGTTAAGAGTATACCGTAATATTTAAAATGATATTAAGCAGTAGCCACATGCAGCACCAAAAGTCACTATAAAGAGCTATTCAGTCAGGTGCCCATAAATTTGTGGTCATGAAATAATTGTTGTTAAGGGTCACAACAAGGAAGGAAACATCAACCGTAAACAATATATCTTTAACACAAACATCTAATTACATTTGAAATAAATCCACATGAAACCAATAGCAGAAAAACAAAAAACACTGAACAGATTTTTCTTACCATATCATCATCAATGTCACGATCATGCAGTCTCAAGAGCTAAAATCAGAAACACAAAGAAACTACAACTAAGCTTTTGCTTCAAAGCTAGCACAAAGCATGAAGTTGTTTTAGGCTCACAAAGAAACATTTAACAATATTTTTTAGGTAGATATCGCTCACCTACTTAGTACTTTTCAACACCATTTTAGTACGAATAGAGTTTAGCTTCACCAGTCTTAACAATTAATATAATGGTAAAAAAGGTGGGAATCATCATCTTAAGCTACAATTACATTGACTAGTGGTCCAGAAAATTCAACTTAGTTGTACAGTGACCCAAGAAAATTTAAAAGTTGTTATACCTATAGAATTTGCAAGCTTTGGAAAATTTTTTAGCCATTGTTGATCAATAATATATTACATGAATATATTAAATTGCATAAACTACCTTGACTTTTAATTCTCTCAGAGTCCTGGCTGTCATTGAATGATTAATGACCGCAAAGTTATGTGAAGTGCTTTACAGATAGCACTTTCTAGAATTTGTAGCTTTTTTTGCACTGAAGCCACAAAGCCAATCCCCCAATGCTGAGCATAAGGCGGGCAACAACATCCTGTTCTTTTGTATCCCGCTCCTTCAGTTAAAACTGCATACAGTGGGTAGGGTGTCGGAGAAGTCCTTAAAACACCCTAAAAATACTAATTGAAAGCTGAAATTTTTCCCTTGATAACCAAAGTTGCCATTTGGCTTTCTGGCTATCAGGTAAAGGCCCCAAGGGAGTGAGGCGCATGCAGGGGCTTTGTTAAGAGAGAGAAAAGAGTTCTCACCCTGACTTGTGCCTCGCCTTGCATAGCCCCAAATATTGGTTGATCTCCAGAAAGTTGCCTGCAGAGGAGGCTAAGATAGAGGGTTGGCACTAGGTCCTTTCGTGTTGCGCTGAATGTCACATGCAGTAAGTATAGGTGCATGCGTAATAGGGCGTTTCCCAAAGAAGTCTTGTCCTAACATAATACCCAAGTTTCCTAAAACAACACACTGCAAGCATTTTAGTTTTTAACCCTAAAAACAAGGCTCTTTGTTTAAGATAGGGTTTCCTTTAACAACCCCTAAAAAATACCAGATTGACTATCTTAGCCCCTTAAAATATGACAGTCATAAAATAACACCATGCCAATACAAGGAGTACTCCCCTCTTGGGGAGGAGGGGAGGGCTTCACCAGCACAACCAATGTTTATCATTATTGTTCGGAGAAACATGTAGTTACATTCTTATGCCCTAAATATCCCCCGTAAGTAAAGATAGCCTTATCTGCGTGAGCGAGGATAAGTAACATCTCACAATCGAATACTTTCTCACTGTACACTTTAGCAGAACTCTGGAGATATTGTATATTTCTTCTTACGCATCTCTAAACTAACACAGGCAGCAGAAGCCTGATGAAAATGGCTCAGCCCACAGCCTGAGGGGTTAAAGTTGTCAGCCCGATATTTTTAGGGATTGTTAGTAGAAACCCTGTGTTAAATCAAGACCCAGTATTTTTTAGGGTTGAAAAACAACTATTTAGCAAACGTGCGTTCTGATATCAATAAGAAGTTAAGACAAAAGTATTTTGGCAAACATCCTATTTCGCACACAGCTTTGTTTCCTAGCGCCTGCATATCACATTCAGCGAAACCATGAGGGGACTTAGTGAATATTGTGAAATGTTTCTTTGTGAGCCTAAAACAACTTCATGCTACGTGCTAGCTTTGAAGCAAAAGCTAAAGTTGTAGTTTCTTTAACTTTTTATTTTAAGCCCTTGAGACTAATTTCGAAATCAAGTCATTTTAGTGAAAACTTGCTTTTCCAACCAATATTTTTGCATTTTCTTCATGTAGAAAAAAAGTTCCATTGATGTTCAAAAAATGAATAAGATGCTATTTTGCATTTTGTGACAAGCAAGTGTCAAAAATGCACTATTTTCAAGTAAAATTTTCCGCTCCACTAGCTCTGAACATAGGATTTCACATTTTTCTAAATTTTTTGAAAACAAAAAATCTTTAAACTGTTTAACATGAATTTTCATAAACAGTTCACCCAAGGGTTTCTTCTGGCTAATATGAAGAAACCAAATTTTTCACTTGTGATGAGTTTTTGTTTTTCTCGATCATCCGCTCTTAAAAATGGTGGTTAGGTAGATTGTTGGGTTTTTCTTTATAAACCAATATTGCAGGAGCCAGGGTTCGTTTCAGGCAGGACACAATGTTTGCTTGTTTGTAACCTCAAGTAGTTCACAAACAAAATTGTTTTTTATTAAGTACTGAAATTGTCAATTGTATTAAGATGAGAAGGACTTCATTTGTGATATATCTCAGCTTTTGGATCCAATGAACAGACAATCTCCAGAGGGCATCTCTCTAGAACCTCTAGTGATATATGTGATTTGTACACTCTTTCTAATTGGAATCCATTTTTGAATCAATTAAAAATTGAAAAACTGCTAACTCGTGCAAACTGGTTACAATTGCCAAATAATATTAGTCAAACATTTCATTTTTTGTGAGCACATTAGTTTTTTGTTTTTCTAGAGAGACCCTCTCTAAGAACCAACAATCTTGCCCAGAAAACCAAAGAATACTGCATTTTAGAGGGACAGTCCAGATTTACAAAATTTCCAGGAGAGCATGCCCAGACTCAATCCCCTCTCAGGAGTTTGTAGTGTTTGTCAGCTGAACCACTGCACCTGATGCTTCCAATTGATAATAAAACACCTGCTAGAGCCATTATTTGAATGCCACTGTTAGCTCTGCAAATATGTTTGTATTTATCTTTTTTTCTACGTCTATTAGCATTTCGTTAATAAGACAAATTTGATATGTTTTGTCTCTTTTAGCATATTAAAACAATTGTTTGAGTCGTCAGGCATAACCTAAGAGTGTTTAAGCTAAATCCTTTCCAAGCCATAAAATGGCTCATAGGGCTGGTGGTTATCCCTGGTTTCTGTAGTGCTAAGTGAATGAGAATCTTTGACTCTGCCTAGACAGCTGGACACTAATCTATTGCAGGTTAGCTCCCAGCAGAACTGGCACTAATTTATACAGCTGAGTCGACTGGAACAAAGTCAGGTAAAGTGTCTTGTTCAATGACACAACACAGTGGTCTGACCAGGGCTCCAACTTGTGACCCTAAAGGTTTCGAGATGAAAATGCTAACCACTAGGCCACTGCACCTCTAACTTGTGCTCTTTGATGACATTTTTGTCAAAGAACAAAGAACACTTTTGTGTTATACCTAATGCCATTCCAAAAAAGTGGCAAAACAAATTACACTATCTTCTTGGTACTGTAGAATGAGTTATAAGCTTTATCCCTGTTTCAACAGGCAGCATCAGGTGGAGTAATGATGGTTGAGCTTGCAGCGAATGAAAGAGCAGTGCATGGAGATTTTTTTAATGGTATGTTTCATTCCTGTATTTTACATTTATACTGTCCTCTCTACTCCCTATCCAAAGTTTTCCAAATGTTTGTTATGCTTAGGTGAGTTAATTTCCTATTATGAATGGAAGCATGCTTAAGTTTCTCCTGTCTTTAAAAAAGGCTCAAAAGATGACCAGAACAACTATCGGCCAATATCTGTCACTTCAATGGTTTCTTAAATCTTTGAAAGGCTAGTGTACAATCAATTTTGTGATCACTTGAGTGCTAACCAATTACCCTTGTATGGTCAGTGTAAAATCTTTTAAACTTGAGCCTTTTGAACAATATATTTTATTACAGAGAAAAGAAATGGCGTTACAAAGCAGAATAAAGTCAAATGCACTGGATCTTTATTCACTCCATGCCTACAAAATTAATGAAATAATAGTAATGAATATTTGTCTGGATATTAAACAGTACTTTTTAAATTAATTAATAAACTTCTTTGGTTTCATTTAGCATTTGATGACCTGTTTGATGATGATGACTTGCAATAAAAGAACTGCTTGTGGTCAGGGCACCTCCACTGCCCATCATAAGATGGAGAACAACAGCAGTAGCTAAAAGTTGTAAAGATGCCAACTCAAACTCTGTGTGTTACATTTGGTTGTTATTGGCACAGGAACATGTATGATAAACTATTGTAATTATTCTAGTATTAAATAAAATGTCATCTTTAAAAAAACTGTCATTTATTAAAATAGCATACATGCAATGTTAAATACTGGACTATTTGTCCACTTCAGTTTCATTAATTTGTTTACACTAATTTTGAAATTGATTAACTCTATATTGAAATGTTTGCAAATTTGGTTAATGAGTTGTGAATTTATGCCTTATCCCCTGTTCTATATCTTCCCTCTAGTAGATGAACAATTTTCTATGTAGGAATATACTATTACTGTTTCTGCTTCAGGGGGACACCATGATAAAAGACGCTTCGTTACAATATTATGTATTTGTTTATACGCAAATATATAAAAACTTTACTTTTTTTTGCAAAGAGAAGAATCCCCTTGTTCAAAAACTCAGCATCTTCAAAAACAAAGGATATTCACGTTTGTAATCTTGTCGACAATGGCTGGTAGAGTACAGAAACCCAAAAGTGAAGGCATCTTGCTTGAGCGCTTCAGTCTCTTTAAAGGGTTAATTAAAAAGAACCCGAAGATTCAAAATTTATTAATAATATTATATGGTTGTTTCCACCCACAGAAACCAGGCAGTGTTTTTCTAATACATTCATATCGAGAGCTCTTAGCTTAAAAAAATTCCGAGACATATTCAGGCGTAAGGTTGTTCTTAACTATTGCTATATCTTGCAAGCGCCTGTTATGTAATGCAGGTAAGTTTGCCTGTTCCGACAGCTGCTCGTAATATGTTTCCGATTTAGATTTGTAGACTGCCCAGCTTAGCGCACGCTCTTTCATGCAGGCGCTCAATCTTTCTGCTGTCAGACGATTTGCACGAGCTGATCCATTTTGAGTGGCAGTAGGTGATGTATGGTAACACAGATGACTTGTATAGAGTGAGTTTTGCCTCTTGTGGTGTCAGATTTCGTAGGCGGATAAGAACTCCGATATTTTGGCATGCCTTCGTGCAAACATCGCTAATATGGTTAGTGAAGTCGAGATGCCGTGTCTATGATCACTCGTAAAAAGTTGATCTCTTTCGTTTTCTTAAAAAGCATATGACGCGAGATCAATTTTTCAATTTTCAAAAATTTTACTACAAAAAACATTGGTTTGTCAATTTTGAGAAACATACGATGAAAGCACGCCAAGATACTGCGTGTAGAATTTTGAATTTTTCCCGCTGAAAGTGCCCCCTCCAAAAGACCAACAATATGACGTAACAGAACACGTGCGTCTCAACTCAGTTTATCCGAAATCGACTTTAAAATATCTGTAACTAATAGAGTTTCTATCGAAAACTCTAGCAGTTACGGATGTTTTAAAATTGACTTATCTCTTTACTTGCTGGCACCATATTTGATGAACTGAGGCGAGACGCACGTGGCCTGTTACGCCATCTTGTTGGCCTTTTGGAGGGTACGATTTTAGCGGGGAAAATTCGAAATTGTACACACTGAGTATCTTGGCGGACTATCGTCGTATGTTTCTCGGACTTGGCGAACCAATGTTTTTTATAGTATACTTTTTGAAAATTGAAAAACTAATTTCGTGTCATATGCTCTTTAATTTCTTGATCATCGATGTTCAATACTTCACCACTATTAGTTGCAGCTATTTTCTTTGGGTTAATAGTTAGTAGTTGACGTTTGTCCGGAATGGCATTAAGAAGGAAATTGCATGTCCTTGTACCATGCTGTTGCGAATTCGCCTTGCTGCTTTAGTTGAGTTTCGACTGCGTCATAACTCTTTCCTGTAATATATGATTGATCTCCTCTGCATACATGGTCAGGCTGGACCCTTTAACGTGATACGCCAGGTCATTTTCGAAAATATTCCACAGGAGAGGTCCAAAAGCAGAACCCTGTGGACATCCACGCTCCATTGGTTTCCATGCGCTTGCACAACCGTTAATTTTAACCCAGTTAAGCGTCCCGTCAAAGAAAGACCGCATCATTTTGAGTGCTCCGATCCGCTTCCGAAACCACACGCGTCGAGCTTCTCAATAGTGAATGCGTGACCGAGGAAATCAAATGCTTCGCTCATATCCATAAAGAGAACTGTTGTATAAGTTCCTTCTTGTCTATCGCTTGCCGCCACTCCTCCACTAGAGTCAGTAGCTTGGTCTCACACCTATGCTGTTTTCTGTATACTGTTGTTCCTCGGTACAAACTGTGATAGTAATGGCTCATCGCCTGTCTGCTTAACAACTGTTCGAACATCTTGTCGATACAGATAAGTGATGTTATTGGTCTGTAGCTCTTTCCTTCTAGCCTATCGTTGCCACCCTTTTTGAAGGCTGGCCAGTGCACTCGCCCATGCATTTTCCATGCAGTTGGCCACTGATCTGATTTGATGCAATTAAATACACTCGAAGGTCTGGTCGGAAGACTTCGTGTGTCTTGCTTGTTTTTATCTTTATTTTACGAGTCTTTACCGGATAGATTATAGCGAAAAAACCGATATTCAGGCTATTGAGTTGGACCAGGTTTTTTTTTTCAGACCAGTGATCAAAACGGAAGTGTGTGGGAGCAAGAGTTGGTAGACGTTCTGACAGATCTTGCTAGAGCTGCTATTTTTATAGACCATCTCCATTAGTGCGAGGCCGTTGTTAAAACCTTTGTCAGTAGCTAAAGAGCGAGTCCACATAGTATAAGGCAGGGGCTTTTCCTCCGGCAGCGTATCATATTTTTAGTCATGTCTCGAGTTCTCGTATTTTTCGCAGTTTCGGATTTTCTCACAAAATGGCTCGCATTCTCGGCATTTCCAGCAGAGTTCGAAACCTCCATATTGCTTTAATTTTTTTTGCTGCCCCGGTATTTTAAGACTCGGTTTTGGAATTTTCGTACATGTCGATCTCAGATTATTCATCGCTCCGGCTCGGATTTTGAGAGTCTCGGCATCTCGGACAGTCTCGGATTAAGATATAGACCTGCTATAGTTGATCATGGTGCAGAGCTGTCAACTCACCGGCATGGTAGTCGAATTAACTCGCCCGGTTTTACAATATTTTCTAAGTTAACGTATTAGATTTCTGATTTAAACTATTTTATTGTTGTTTTAGAAACAAAGGAAGTCTTGGGCATACTTTGCCCATTTGTTCACTCAAATGCTTGTTCCTGCAACGGCGAAAGGAACACACTGAAGCGCGAAGGTTTTGGTGCGATTTCCATATACGTCGTTCCATGCATGCGAATCGCCTGCGAGACTTTCTAATTGGCTACAAGAGTTTAGCTAACCAGAGGAAACGGGAAGCAGCGATCAAGGCGACGTCGCGGGATTGTTTACGTGCTGAGCATTTTGTCTTTTCAAGCAAGATGCCTTCACTTTTGGGTTTCTGTACTCTACCAGCCATTGTCGACAAGATTACAAACGTGAGTATCCTTTGTTTTTGAAGATGCTGAGTTTTTGAACAAGGGGATTCTTCTCTTTGCAAAAAAAAGTAAAGTTTTTATATATTTGCGTATAAACAAATACATAATATTGTAACGAAGCGTCTTTTATCATGGTGTCCCCCTCCCTAGGTTATGTGAAAAAAAAAATGACTTTCACCGATTCCCACGAAATCAATTGCAAAATGTTCCCCAGGTGTTTTATGGCCTCTGTTGTTGAAGCGTGTTGAACAAATGTGTTGAAGTACTAAAAATACCCCCTTATGTGGGCTTAAAAACAGTTATAACCTTACTCTAGTTGCAAGAAATCAATTAAAAAGTGGTTCCAAAGAACATTTGTTGCTTGCTGCGTCATTCTGACGTGGTCCCGAAGGAACCAGAGAAGGTAATATTTTGTGCCATGTTGGATTTATCGTGCAGTAGGCGTAATGAGTTTCGTTCTAGGCTTTGTTCGTAGCAGTTGGCATTTAGGCCAAATTTTATAAAACTTGACCCATAAAATACTTTTCAAAATATCCCAAAAACACGCAGAATTGGCATTCCACTCAGTATAGTTTCTCAAATTCTCCTGGGGTAGCGTGTCCCTGGACCCCCCTGGAGGCTCCACTCAGCATAGTTTCTCAAATTCTCCTGAGGTAGCGTGCCCCTGGACCCCCCTGGAGGCTCGCGCCATCGGCGCTCGCTAAAACCTTCTCAGCAAGCCGATACGTTACGAGCTTTCGCAAGCCCTGCTATGCAATACGTGTCAGCAAGAAAACAATATTGCGTTATACATAGAAATTTCTTTCCTCGATTCGTAATTTGTTTTGGATTTTTTAAAGCAATAAAAAGGGCTATTCACCTGGTAGATTAAGTGTCGGTGCCTAGCGATATGACATAAATATCCATCACTATTCATCCCACTTCGGGGGATAATTGTTTACTATGTGATCCCTAATTATAGCGAAAAATGTGCGCTTGCCTTGAGTTTTACGCCCCCCCCCCTACCCTAGATATCTGGACCGCGCCTGAAGCAAGCTCGCGGATTCCCATAGAATTCTCTTCCTCCTTGGCGCTCGCCCAGCCAAATAGGTAATCTTGCTACCTCGGTTAATATTTTGTCCTGGCTACGGGCCTTTTTTGATAAAACTGGCGGGCTCTTTCCCTAACAAAGCAGTTTATGACATCACCATCGAACAAACACATGTTGTTAACCAGATTTATTTTATTAAGTTTGTCAAGTTTGCCTTACAGTGTTTAAAACTTCAGGATAAAACGCAGAACAACGACATTTTCCCTTTCATTAACTCTGCATCATTTTTCAAGCGTAACCTGAAAATAAGAAAAGAACAATATAAAGAACATTGACGAAACGTTTCGGGCAAAACTTGGAAAAAAAACCCGAACTTGTTACAACATCGATAAGAACACAGTAAATAACGGCATATCTTCCCTTACTTAGGAATTAGCGAGTTTATAAACAACTTTTTGCAAATGATCGATTCGAGCCAAAAGACGAGGATGATGAGGCGGAAGCATTATAGAGCCACGTGCGTAAGGTTTGAACTACAGGCAAAAGAATCACGAGCGAAATAAGGCAGTTCCACTAAAGAAAAAAATAAGCCAATCATAACGCGGGATTTTGATGTGACCTCTTAAAAAACAGGTCATTTTATGTTGATAAAATTCGAGCTCGGATAACGACCTTTTAAAAAACAGGTCATTTTATGTTGATAAAATTCGAGCTCGGATAACGAAATCCCCGCTAACTTGAACAAAATTCAACTCCCCCAGGATTTAATCTCAGATACAAAACCAGTAACATAAACTCGGTTCATTCGATCCCCCGCTATCTCGAATTGCCCTTTGTTTTCCCTCGGAGTTCGACTAAACGGGGTTAGACTGTATCAAATTTCTAATTTGAAACCACAACGTCTCGTTTTTAAAGTTTTGACATCGCCTTGTAGAGATGACGCAACAACATATAGCTATTTTTCCAGCAAGGTTTCCTCTACATTTCTAATTTTTTAAGATATTTCCGTGTATTCTTTGTCCGATCGATAAAAACTAAATAATTATTGACAAGAATTAAAGGGGTTTTTTTACAACCATTTCTCTAGCAACAAGCAAAGCAGAACAGTAAACCGACTTGGCTCGTTTGAGCCCTACTTGGCATGAGGAGCACGTACCGTGGTACAAGTTCGAGGTGGCTCACTATCGGGCAACTTTGTATACGTAGTTAGTGTTTGGGTAACCCACACCACTCCAGCAAGTTGTTGCTTTGCCGTGTTTTTGATACAAGGTTGGATTGTTTGATGCCCAGCATTCGCCGAAGAATTGTACAGCAAAGTAACTCATTTGTCGTCTTTTCGCTTCCTTGTAACAAGAATACACTGAGATTGAAAACAAGTGGTTTGTTAGTCAAATAAAGGAGCGTCGATATAGTTTTAAGAAGCCAGTTTCAAGTTTCGTATGACTTATACACCTTTCTACTACACGTTCCACAGGACCGTATCCATCCTTTTCGTGAAGGGGGATTATAAACGCCCCTTCTGTTCTTCTACTCACAAACAAACCAGAATCGTTACATTTCTGCAGCTGTGCTAACATTTTAACTGTGCGTAATCACAGACCTCATCGCCAATATCATTACCAATACAATCGCTATCACAGACGTCTTCACCATTGTCATCGTAAAGCTTACATCATTCGACCATTATCATCAACACTTACGATAAATAACTGAGTAGGTTCAATTAGAGACAGCCAGGGACTGAATTGCACTTACATAAAGCTTTGATGAAATAGTTAACAAAATGAGCTGTAGTAGCAGCAGCAGCAGTAGTAATAGTAGTAGTAGTAGTAGTAGTAGTAGTATGACGGCTTTATTAGCATGGTAAATATTTTTACATTGCTAAAGCACTAAAAAAATAACAAAATAGCTTTACAGCGTAACAGAACAAAGCTAAACAAAACAATCTATATTATGAATATATCTGCAAATAATGCTTGGGGTAAGGATTTTCGCTTTTTAAAACTTTTGTTGATAAACTTTATGAAATAGCATAACGCTGGTTCTGATTGTGAACATAGAATGTTTTCAAATAGATTAGGTTTAGTACTATCAATAAAATAATTTCTCTTGCTCAAGAATGTATTTCTTATGTCAGAATAGGCTGTGCAACGAAATAGAAAATGCATTTCGTCTTCCACTTCATTTAGTGTACAAAGGGGTAAATTCTTTGTTTGCGAGGAACCTTAAGTGAACAATATCGCTTTGTTTCGACAAAAAGACTATGGTTAGCGATATTGGTTAGATATATTTAGGTAACTTTCTGGTGAATAAACCATATTTTTTTTTATAGAGCTCTAATGTCGGCGATGATTCAAGTTTCTAATTCCACAGAAGAATGTATTTTTTCTTTAAATTAGATATACTTTCCGGAATGTATTCAATTCTAAGTCTTCGTGGGTGACTAAAATTTAAATTACTAAACTGAAGTAGCTCATTGTATATAAGAGTTTTGTGTTCTCGGGGGTGTGTTCTCGAGTAGAATAAGAGTGAAATAAGAATAAGAGCCTGTTTCACATCTTGTTTGTTTTTCAAATAGATGTAATATTTGAAAATTAGTTTAGCAATAATGATTTGAGGTGGAAAGCGACCCATCTCAGCTCTCGTTGCATAATTTGATGCCTTTTTATTGACTTCTAAAAACATTTTACAGAAACGTAAATGGGCCCTTTCAACGTGATATTTTTCCCAGCTTTCAAAGTTCAGTTTAGTATACAACCCCCATATTTCACTTTCGTATGTGAGTATTGGTTGAATTGCTGTTTCAAATATTTTTTTGGCAGGTGACAATGGTAAACGACTAAAATCGAGTTGTCGACGGATTTTCAAAATAGCATTTCAAGCTTTCTCAGCTAGGATTTTTTGACAAATCGTGAAACTTCCGGCTGATGTCAGTTTCATTCCTAAATATGTGTACTCTTGTACAATTTCAATTTGTTGTCTGTTGATACTAAAATAAATATTTTTTGGTTTTCGACCTATTTTTTGAAATATTAAAATTTTGGTCTTTTTAAGATTAAGTAATAGTAGTAGTAGTAATAACAATAACAATAATAACAATAACAAATTGCTTTATTGACATGACGTAAATTGTATTACATATTGTCAAAGCTTGTTGTCTTAACTAGCTAAAGAAG